>BMAV01008472.1:105524-116441 GCA_019973955.1 Trichonephila inaurata madagascariensis
GGGAAAAGGGTGCTTTTCATTGATCCGGGTAAGTTTTCCAGAAAGATTAATTTCGTTCCATATTATTCAGTTAAGAGTGGAAGAAGTGAATTTTTTCTTTCTTTTTTTTTATGGGGTTATTTTCACGGAGAAATGATTTTTTTTCACTAACTTGATTATCGTTTGCTTTTTATGGATGTTTGTTAAATCGATCAAAAATTAAAGAAGGATCAATACAAATTTAGGTGTTAAGGTTGCAAAAAGGAATGGCCAAAGAGTTTCTAAGTTTTCTGAAAGGTTTAAGTAAGTTTCTAAAAGTCATTTCTTAGAATTGAATTATATAATTATCTATTATTTTACTTATGATGCTATCTGTGGCACAGTCGTCAACAATCTCTCCGTTAATGTGCAGAAACAAATTACATTAATGGATTTTATGTTACATCGATACGAAAAGGCATAAATTTACTCAAACAATTCTTTAATTATGAAAAAATTATATAATTTTATCATCAATCGTTTTCTAGAATCATTTTTTATCGAAGAATGATTTCTTCAACTCTGTATTGTTTTAATATGTCAATTGCATAACATGTTTAGTGAACATTAAAAGTTTGGTGCATAAATAAGTCTCCATTTATTAAATAGTATATTTGAGCCTATCTCTAAAATGTTAAGGTATATGATGACGTTGTGAAAGAAATAAAAATATATTTTTTGAAATCTGTATTGAAAAGCCTTAAATTTTCGAAAACTACTTTTATTTTGGCATAATGAAGCCTTTACCTTAAAAACAATTTTCAATTTAAAATTTTAATGTAATTTTTTTTTAATCTTTTGTTTTTAAATCGATTCATTCACGGTTGGAAAACTTACCTACAGAGCTTTGTAGCTCTTGATGCCATTGTTTCTCAATAAGAATTTTTAAAAAAAATCGTTATAAAAAGATGTATGTAATTTTAAAATAAAAAAAATTTATATCTATAAATATTTTAAGTACCTTAAAAACTCTTCTCTTCTGAGCTCTACTTTTATTTATTATTGTTTATACTATTTATATTATATATTTTTATATTATAGTATTATTTATTTTTACACATATATACTGTAGTTCTTAAACAATAACACTTTTAAAAGCGGTATATTTTCAAAACCTTTGCAAGAGCTTCTTAAAGATTTTTTTCACAAAATAATTTTCATAATTTTTCTCTTATTATTATTAAAGGATATAATAATAGCGGTCAACAAAGAATTATTTTAAAGTCCTTCGAGACAGTCAGAAAATCTACTTTGAATTTATATTTATTTCCCATGCTCCATCAAAGATTCGTCTTGTATATTTCACTATTAAGACAACAGAATTATTTTGCTCTGTTATCGCATTACTGCTGTTACTCATACAGCTTCTGACGAGCTACAACTTGAACTTTATTGACTTGCATTCAGATCACAGTGTTAAGGAAATGTTTTAAGCTGTGACATTAATTGAATATACAAATCTTTGTGAGAAGAAAAATTTCCAAATGTGAAGAAATTTGCTGGGATATAGTTCTTTATATTTTAATCGACAGATATTTGTGAGAAAAGTTTTCTTTTGCGTGAAAATCTACAAGAGTAAGTATAAATTCAAGTTGGCTAACATAAATTTTCAAGCTGTGATGAGAATTACAACAAGCAATTTCATTCTTGGTTTTAAAAAAAAAGTAATATAAAAAAAAACTAAGTCAATTCCAACTTAGATCAGCAAAGAAAAACTTTATTTTAGCTACTTTTTAGTAAATAGTTACAATTAATATAAATATGTATATGCATATGATACACAACATTAAGTGGTCATTCATTTTTATTCATTATCATTAAAGTATCGTATTGTCATCCAAAACAATCATGTATAGAAAATTTCATTGCAACTGAATGCTTTAAAACGTGAGAAAAAAACATTTTCACACAAGTTTGGACACAAGTCGCCAAAAGGGTCGCTGAGTCGCCCAAATTGATGCCAACGTGGCTGTATTTGTAATTAATAATTAGTTTTAATCAATAAATTTTTATAAATTATAATTAAATTACTGTATTGTCATCCAAAACAATGATGTATATAAAATTTCAGCTGAATAGAGCGCTTTAAAATGTATTTTATTGACGATTGAAAATTCCACGAAGATAAATAAGCAGTGTGAGCTAATAGTAGGAATTGAATGAGAGAAAATTGTGACAGGGTACATTTATCTCTTTAAACTGATTCTAAAATTAAGTGTGCTCGCAGCTATAGATAATATGAAATTAGTACAAGAAATAAATTGAATAAAACTGCCTCATCTAAGTTACATTTATTTTTTTTTATATAATGATTGCAATCATTTTAATAAAGTACGGCCCTCCGATATCCTTCACTACCACAAAGGGGCCCGCGAACTAAAATAAGTTTCCCATGCTTGCTATAGAAGAAAAAAACTCGTTTTCCCCCTTCCCGCAGTATTTAAAGAAGGGTAGAGTTAAGCTGCTTATCTCGTTGAAAGCTTAAGATATCCGACTACGTTCGGAACCGTGATTTTAAAAAAGCGCATAAATAGATAATGTTCATGATATTTAGTGTCACTTAGATTAGAAAATGTATTTTTAATTGTTTTAAGAATATTATTACAATAAAAAATTATTTAAATACAACATTTTGACAAAAAAATTTTTTAAAAAATTACCCATTTTCAAAATAGTCTCTTTTTGTGAAAAATGCTTCTATTACAATAATATTTTGCCTGTCTATAGCTCAGACCTCTGTACAGAGGCTCAACTAGAATGCTTGAAATATATAACTTAGAAGTGGGTTTATACATGTTTTACGACAACAGAGGGGAGAGATTTTAAGAAAAAAACGCCGATAATTATATTTCAACTGGCTGTAATTCTGAAAATAATGTGAATTTTTCAAAAAAAATTGTTCAGACTCTCTGGAGAAGTCTTTACTTTATATAAGCACACACACACAAAATATTATTATTTTAGAAACATTTTTTATAAAAGGAGAACATTTTGAAAAAATGTTATTCTAAGTTAATTTTTTGCCAACATATTGTATTTAAATAATTTTTTCTTGTCTAAATGTCCTTAAAACAATTTTATACATGTATTCTATTCTAAGTGACACTAAACATCATAAAAATTATCCATTTATGCACTTTTTTTTAAAATCACGGTTCCGAACGTAGCCGGATACCTTAAAAATCGCATCGCTTGAGCATACGATTTGAGTTACTTATTTGCCAGTGCATAGACATAATGCCTTGGTGCGCCTTAGACAACTGGGTTGAAAAATAATTTTCTATGGGATCAGTTATTTAAGTGTTTTTACTATCCTTGTCTGTGCGTGTTTCTACTTGTAGGAGAGAAACCCCTCTCAGCCCTCCGCCTTCTACTGAGAAAATCAAAAGACTTTTCAAGAGACGCTTTTTGAATAATATTTTAGAAGGTTGTTTTTCTAAGTCACAATTGCAATTGAACAATCCCTGTCACAGTGAGCGTCCATTCCCCTCACATCATCGGTAGTACCTAATTGAGACGGCTGGTCTATGTAACGTATGATTTGTAGCCATGGAGACCACTAATTTCAATTTGTGAGTGTGTGTCTTAGTTCACTTTGATGTCATTTTTACACTAGGATATACGAGGGGTGATCCAAAAAAAGTTTGCAAACAAATGAAAAATTATTTATTAGCAATAAACACAAGATACAAATGGGAATTTAGAGACATATGTAGCTGTCACTTTTTTTTATATGATCACCAAACCTGTTTTGTTATTTATCAGACCGCTGGAAACCTTTGTTTTTCCCGTCTTGGTAATAATCAGGTCTCTGTCCATTAAGCCAGTTCTCGGCAGCTGTTTGAACATCACTGTCTGAAGTGAACCTTTTCCCGGATAAGTGTTTCTTCAATGCCGGAAAAAGGAAATAGTCACTGGTAGCCATGGGAGAGGGGGAAGGATGACTCCAGATCTCCCACCTAAACTTTCGCAGCAATTCCTGAGTCTGGAGCTGTATAGGGCACCACTCGTTTCCATATTACAATTTTCCACTTGCTGTGTACCTTTTTCAAAAGAAAGACACCATTTCACCACCTGTTATCTACTCATTGCTTCGCCACCATGCACTTCCACGATTTGTCTGTGAATGTCAGATGGGGACACATTCTTGCTTCCATAACAAACCTATTACGGTTCACACCTCTGTAAGTGAGTGAGTGATTATTAACGTCGCATTGTTCAGCTACACGAGGGCTTTTGGCGATGGACCACGTAATTTTGATCCATGGTCAAGTGATGTGGACGACACCTGAGCTGGCACCCCCTTCTCCTAACTACCACACCACACCCACGGGAGGATGTTTGAGCTCTCGACAGATTTAACGTGCATCGTTCCCCTACACGGCGGGTCTTTAGTGGTACTGGGCTCGAACTCGTGACAAGCCATCCACGATCCAATATCTATAACACTCAGCTACCGTGGACTCGCACCTCTGTAAGAGATCACTTTTGTAGACTTCTTGCGATTACTGTCCCTCTTACTCTGAGTTCTAACACTACTTGCTCGCACAACCGGTGTAAGACAACAAGCGTGGTCTGTCTCTACTCTGATTAACAATATTCCCATTCACGTACTTTACAAATATCGATGCTTGTAAACTGTTTTTTGGATCACCGTATATTTAAGCAGTAGTAGTACTACAGCGTGCTGCCCTCCAGCGGTAAGTTTCCGAGTCACCATTAAGGATGAGCCTTTGACCTGAAATTAGACATATAATTTGAATTACCTATCTGACGATCTACCCCGAATGCCTTACAACTATTCCCTAAACAACTAAGCTGAAAAAGAATTTCCTATTATGCCAGTTATCAGGTACTTTTACTTCTGTCGATGTTAGTTTCGATCAATAAAAGAAGAACTACCGCAAATGTAAGTGCCTAATAGATCTTAGAATTCTGAGTCACGTCTGAACTAACCCTATTGCTTCACATCATCCCCTAATGACTTATAGCAGGGGTGGCCAACCCACGGCCCGCGTGCCACAGTCAGGAACGGTGGAGTTGTAACAGTGGCACACGATGACTAACTGAAAAGTTAAAACTTTGAAGCAATAGCTATAAATAACAGTTGTTTGTTTTTTTACAATTTTAGTGTAACATGCTTATTAACAATAAAACTTAAGTTTGTACTTATTTATTGTGTTTTATTTTTAAATTTCCTCTACTAAGACTAGTGTTAAAAAATGTGCTGTTTGCATTAAAATCCAATAATAAGCGTATAAATAACACCTTGTTATCTTCACTTGTTTGTTGGAAAAATTGGAAGTGGCACGCACATTTTTTTTTATCAAACAGTGTCCCTTTTCTCAAAAAGGTTGGCTACCCCTGACTTAGAGGTTCCATTTCATTTTACCTGTAGAAGTCTCTACGATTTCTAAGGGCCGTATCACACGCACATTTTCCATGCAATTTTTTCGTCCAATTTTTAGCCTAATCAGAGGTGGAAGGGTTGTCGTAAGCAAAACGTTATGCTCTGACGTCAGCTGCGCTCTATCTCCACATTGAAAAATTACTCGGCGATTTTTCTGCTTCGGAAAACGAACATCCAAAATTATTTCTTTTATTTCGCTTGAGCTTTTGTTCATGTGTGTAAGCAGAAATGGAGCCCCATCCTATTTAAAATATTATACGTTGTAAAATATTATACACCGTTAAAGTATTATACGTCATATCCGATGTGTTAGACGAAACCGAAGTCGCCATCTTGTTTATGACGTAGGGCACCGAAGAACCCCATTGGCTGGAATTGCAAGCAACTTTTATTTGGAACAACTTTTTAAGCTCACTAGCAAAAAGTTGTTCTAAGGCCGTTGACATGGCAACTAAGTAAAAATTGCGCGAATTGGATGAAAAATTGCTTGAAACGTGTACGTTTGATACGGACAAGGAAATTTCTTTGGTGCAATTAGGTCTCGAACTCATGGATCAATAAAAACATCACTGGTTGTAAATGTCATGCTAGCTATTCAGTTTCTGTGCATGTTAAAACATTTGAGTATACAGTTTATAGAAACTCTGATTGTAGATAAAACCATATCTCCAATTCTCAGCCCTCTAACTTATTCAGCCCACCATGAATGTATGTAATACCCCTTTTTAGAGAGTTTTGATGACTAGACATAAAAGGATTTAATATCTGTAGGAGTAAGTTGAATTTTCTTAACCCGTATGTACATTTTTAGCTCGATTGCCGCTTCAAAGACCCTACGTGGGAATGTGTTGACACTTTTTTTTATAAATAAATAACTACTCTATAAGGAGCGAATAATGAACGAAAAAGTGTGGGGAAAAATAGATTAAATGATAATTTTTCACATCAAAGGTGAATTATGTTTATTCGGTATGAATAATATTTCGTAGGCAGCGCGTCATTAGTCAATCTATCATTTCGTAAGAGACATATTTCATGTATACGAGGTACACTATAAAAAGGTGGGCTACTCTTAAGTTATCCGACTACCCTAAAAACATGATTTCTTTTTTAAAGAAAAATGGCAAATCATATTTTAGTTTTATTTTATAAGCTATCATAAAAGTTTTGTAAAAATACCAAGTTTTTTTATTTTCCATTCACTATAACAAAAACTACAAGATTTTGAGTAAAAGCAGATGCCATAACTTTAACCAAGATATCAAACATTAAAATGCGTTTTATTCGAAATGTGTTTTTTCGAAAATTTCAAACGGGAACAGAGATTGCTTAAAAGGTTTCGAAAATAATTTGCTGAAATTTTTTGTGTATGTTCTGTATAACAGTAAAAGTGTTTTGACTTTCAGATTTATCAATCACTGTTTTATTTCAAAATGTACAGTTCTTTATGTGAATATAATCACTGTTTTTTTAAGCAATTTTATACAATCTTTAAGATAAAGGGCTCTAGTATTTGTAAAAATTAAAATATCTCTTATCCTGAAGATCACTTCAAAAAGAAATAGCGAAGTAATATATCAAAGTTGAAAAATTGAGAATTTGTTCATACAATTTTTGTAACCCATTTATGCAATTTTTTGTACATTTTCACCAGTTTCTTCCCATTTTAATAATAATAATTTTTTTTCTGTTTTCAGTTTTAGGATCTTTTGATTAAAATATTCTAAATAAATCTAAAAATCAAAAAAAAAAAAAAAATACCGATATCTCCATTTTTTCAAAAAAAAGTTATCGCAAGTAATCGGATACCTTAAAAGTAATAAATGTTTTTAAATTTTAACATATATTCTAATTAATGTGAAAAAGAATGATTTGAAGACAAAAAATTCCTGTGTATTAGATTTGCTTTTTCTTAACAGTGCACGACTAAAAATGTTAACAACAAATTACTTCCGAAATTGTTGCGCTGTTCACTCATTCTTGTAGTTATTTCATTGTGTAAACAAGATTATATGCTAGGGAAGTTGACTGCTGTGCCGTTGGGCCTGGCTTCGAATCCCTAAGAATATATGGATATTGGTAAATGTATAGTGCTTTTGTGGCATGGGGATACTCTAAATAACCGTCAGGCCCATGTCCTCTCTTGAGATTGGTGGAGGGACCTCTGACCACACCCAGGGCGTTCTTCCTCAAAATTAGGGTGCAACTGATCCAAATCGTTCTCTCACTTGCATGGTGCTCAAAGCTAAGGCTAACGACAGACGTACAACAACAACAACGGATTTTATTCAAGTGTAATGATTCTATTTATTCAAGAGAGCTTGCTTTCATTCAAGTATATTTGCTGATAAGAGTATTTAAAGAGCATGTTTCTTTTTTACTGTAAACTTATTTGTTTTCAGATGTAGTCGAAAAGAAGATAAATTGTTTTTCATAATTACACTCTTTCTTAAAGAAAGATTAACGCCAACCATCACTTCAACTTTGAATGCGACGAAATTAACACTTTAAACTTATGATAATCTCTAATTTTGCAAGGTATTAAGTCACATAACATTTTCTTTTTAATGGAATAATACTTGAGTTCACTTCACGATGAGGTGTACTTTTGTTTTATTTATCAAGCTGATCAAGTCTAATTGAGTAAAAGAATTAATTGCTCTAGTTCTTAATTTGTCTTGTGTGAAGTTAGCCCTTGAAAACTCCAGATCTAAATAAGAGGTTCAAAAAAGACCAGACTTACAAATGCTTTGCATAAAAAATTATATCAAGAGCAAAAAGCTCACGAAATGTTTTTAAATTCATGTAATGGCATTCATATCATCCTGATTAATTATATTGTGATTTTTGCTTTTTATATGAATATGTACACATTGGCTTTTTCTTTTATAATGTATCCAATTATCTAATATGCATTTTCTAATTACACATTACGAAACCTAAACTAAAATATTCTTATGCCCTCTTTTTAGGCTACCTAAACAAATTCAAAGGCGACAGAGTTGGATTTTACTTTGCTTCGGCATGTATATTTGCCGGTGGATTGCTTCTCTTCTTCATAGATTTGCACAAGCGGAATGTAAAGCGACAGAAGAGCAACACCTTAAGCTCCGGTTACGACCCCACGGACAGCGAGTGCATGGAGCGGAGAGCTTATCTCAACCGCAGGGTTACGCTTCAGGAACTAGCCAATGCCAGAATCCTCGCCAAGCACAAGATCTCCAATGAACTTCTACACAAGCAAGAACTCACATGCATCTCGGAAGAGGTCATGATGGAGAATATATTCGACGATTTGGTTGACGACTGCATCACTTCCTGCAACAAAGAAGAGAAGTACTTGATGTTGAGTGAATTTGAAAACAATCTCATTAACACCCAAGAGTCCTCCAGTGTCAGTCAGGAAGTGAGGAAACTTGCCCAGGAGCGGAAAATTTCGAGCTCGAGTCCACCTTTATTGGAGCATTGCCCGAACTGTTTCAGAGTAGTACCGATAGATAGCAGCACTGTCTGCGAGTTCGGAAGAGACAATACGGACGTACCAACCAAAACGCATGTTTCGCGATCTTCTGCGAAGAAATTAACGGCTTCGAGAAGAAAGGATAACGTCAGTTCATTGCAAAATGATATTATTGATGAAGTCACATCGTCGTTATAAAATCTGCTAGTTCTGTGGTTATTTTTTTGTTTGTTTGTTGAAATTCAATATGAAATTTTATACGTCATTATAACCGGTAGATGGAGACACTGAAAATATATCTATCGCAGTTGTGTTCAATAATTGTATCAAAAGATGGCAGCACTGCACTGGAAACTGAAATTCTCCAAATTGGACAGTTGAAATTTGATTTATTAAATCTCGTGTTTGTTTAAACTGTGACGTGTAATATTTATAAAATCGAAAAAAAGAGACTCATTCAAATTCATTTGAAAGCGCCAGTTAACAGGTGAAGCTTTTGGTATAAGACACAGTGGGAATTTCATTATTTAAATCAAGGAAGTAAAACATTTATCTTTAAGCGAGCTGAAAAAAAATATTTATTGTGCAACTGTGTCACATTCTCTCTAATTACGCTGATACTACTAAGTTGCTATAGACTGAATATGTGTGAAATTTGTTATTTATTCATGCACGTGGTGCTACATTTCCTATTTTGTGAATAAATAAAATTCTTACTGTTGAAATTCAAGAAATTTGGTTTTTTCGTACTAAACACAAAAAAAGTTGGTTTTTTTCATACATTTTCACTTTTTTCTAAAGTGTTTAGGCTGTGTGTTAGGCTTTTCTAAAGTGTTTAAGTTACTTGTGATAAATATAAACATTGAAAGACATTTTTAAGCGACCAGAATAGACCTCTCCCCCTTCCCCCACCACCACACACCTCCTTTTTTCAGATCGATTATATTTTTTTGAAGGTTAAGATTTCTATCAAAATATGGACATGTAATAATTTAACTGTTTAGCTGTAGAGTATATAAAGCACCTCCAAAAGACAAAATCCAGCAGAAAGCTATTAAGAGAGGACTTTTCATTAAATAAAAAATAGTATTTAACAACAAAATGTACCAATACACCTTTTTCTTTTATTTATCTAACTAAGATATAAATTGATTTTAGAAGCACAGGAGGAAAAAGATTTAAAGATTTTTGTATACATTAGTATTACTATTATTATTTTGTTTCTAGTGTCAGTATACCTTAGCTATAGAGAGATAAAAAATGTTATAAATCCATCAATTTCTCGACAAATTATTATATTTGATATACAAATATCAATAATTTTAATTTTATCAAAAGAAAACTATTACATTATGGTTAAAAAATACCATTTAAGATTTCATTTTAAAATTTTGATCCACAGATTCATTCTAAGCAAAATTGCACTTGTTTGCCTTACCATTGGTTAAATTTTTTTCATGCTTAGGAGAATTAAGTTTCAAAGAATTCTAAAAGTTCCTCAATTTTGTCATAAAGGATTTATTTCCTAAGACAATCAGCAGCGTATTAATGTTAATACTTTAATATTTGACTCGAGTTAAAGATATTTCACTTACTTGAATCTTTAAACACACACGTAAGTTTCGTTAACCGCTGTCAAATTCGGAAAAATAAACACAAACTTTGCAATTTAAATCAACATTTTTAAGGCCAATTTCAAAATTTTCTAGAAAAATTCCATAAAGAAAAATAAGTTTTCCAATTAATTGTTATTTTGTAAATCTCTTGACATAATATTTAAAAATTGAATACTGAATCATTCGTTGTACATTTAAATTAATAGCAAATAATTTTTGGCATTTATGGTTCTCTTTCATTAAGTTTTATTTCTTTTAGAAACTATCGTACAATTACAGAAAAAAAATGAGTAAGGGTTAGAGTATTAAATTAATAATTAATTTAAATTATAATTAATTTTTCGGCATCACTTTAATGAGTTTTAATTGATTTTTTTTTTTTTTTATTTTTATTATTGAGAAAATTAAAAATT
>BMAV01008472.1:123045-137060 GCA_019973955.1 Trichonephila inaurata madagascariensis
TCGCGTCGCTATCATCGCGCCGGCTACGGGATATAATCTAAGCATTCCACTTTGTCAAAAGTTTCTATTTAATTCTCCACTGTAAAACAAATTCATTGCATTACTTTGAACAGTTTGCTTTAGGTTTTAAAGCGTAAACTATAGTAAATTTTTATTTTAAATAATTCATCAATTCTATGTCATAAGTCATAAATTAAATTGTTAATATCCGAGGTCATTATCAGAATGGTCGCGCGGACTACCTAAAATGTCTTCGCGGTCAACCAGTCGACCGCGGTCGAGGTCTTGACCACCCCTGAACTAAGCTATGTGTCATCCCAAATTTAAACTTGCCCTTTCATTATCTATACATTCGACTGTAGAGCTAATTACGGCTCCCCCACGTCCTAATATAAATTTAATTAATATCACCACTCATAATCATTCAAATTTAATCTGTGATCTATCTTCTATATCAGGTGTAGCGAACCTTTATGGACCAACGTGCCATTTTTTCTAAAGAAGTGTTTAATGAGGTATAGACGTGCCGTCAAATAATTTTGACTTGTGATTATTGGGAAAATAAAACAAGTAAAACTAACAGCTCAAAACTCTTGATTTACTATGAAAAAATACCTTTTGCACTATATAGTTGTAAATGTTTTGCTTTTACACGTAATTAAAATTAAAGTAACATTAGTGTGACTTCTGTTGTAGCAGATTAGATGACAAATAACTTATATTAGGATTTTCAGATGTTACTTTTAGAAGAATGCATGCTGAATTGGAGTCATCTGACAAATGGTTTCTAAGCAGTTAATTATTATATCATTTGGTTCACAAGAGGATTTGTGATGTGTCTCAAAATGCCGTTTTTTAGACGATGTTCAGCATACCACTGTTCCAGAACATAAAACACACACTTCTTTGTCGCCTTTACTAATCATGCCATATTTCTAGATTCAACGTTTGAAATTTCCTGTTACACTTACTATCTTGCACTTTTGTTCTTTTGCTGAACTAGCCATGTTAAATAACAGATAAAAATCGTAAATGTAACACAAATAAACTTTAAAATACAGTTGTGTTGATGAAATTCACTATACTATGCATAGAAGAATTTTGTATCATAAGCAACTGTAGTCCAAGACGTAACTAAGGCAATAACTAAGAGAGAATAAGAAACGAGTGACATTTGTTTGTAATATTTCATAGTGAATTTTGTTATTTTGAAATAAAATGCAAACCATTTTTATCGCTGGCGTGCCCAAAATATTGTGTTGCGTGCCGTTGATGACACGCGTGCTACTGGTTCGTTATCCCTGCCCTATATGAACTCTTTTCGTCATTGCTTTATCAAATAATTTTTTAGAGATAATCTAGAAAATGCAGTTCACTTCAACTCACAGCTTATTTCTATAAACTTGAGTAAATGAGCACGCACATTCGCTGGAAAAAATATGATTGATAGAACGTAATCTATGTGAAAAGAATTGTGTGTGAGTGAGGCGTATCACAAACACGGAAAAACCCCGACGAACGAAATTGGATTCACTTAAAGTAGGGTTATTTTGTTGCACATATTAAAAAGATTTTTTTCAGAAATTATTTTCAGAATTTTTTTTTAATTTAATGCTAAAGTGATTTTTGGTATACTAATATCATGTTTAAGGGGGTTCACCCATGTGACGGCCTGTTTTTGAAGCATTCTTAGGGAATTTTTTTTGATGACCAGTAAAAAGATAGAACTTTACGTTTTTTATCATTTATTTATAAGTATTTTAAGAGTATGTATATAAATGTTGAGCAAAAATATCTAATAGAACGTGAGTTATACCGCTCTGAACACACCTGCCTCGAAAAAATGGACGCTCACTTCCTTCATGATTCCAGGTGATTGGCTTACCTGAAATAAAATAAAAAAAAGTTAACGGTGTTTAAATCTATAAGCTTAAATTCACAGAATGAACTATACTCAATTGAAAATATCAAAAATTGGATTTTGGATAGACATCTGAAGAAAATGTTTCGAATTTCATGGGGGTTTTGTTATAAGATATAGAAATATTTTGAATTTTGGAATGATGTAGTCTTTTTGGTGTGTATATGTGCTGAGTCTACCCTATAAATTTGAAGTCATTCAGCCAAACCGTTCTTGAGCTATGATGGAGGAAAGTTTGAAAAACACAGTTTTGAGAAAAACGCGTTTAAAGTTTCAAATCCAAATAAAACAATGAAAATCTTAACTGAGCTCTCCAAACAGCTGCTCTTCTATATATAACACCTGCTTCTTTATAACTACTTCAAATTTTAAAAAATCACTTTACCACCGTATTCTAGACATGTTAAGGAAGCAATTTATGGCAAAAAAAATTCATTTTTGGAACCCAACACATGGGTGAGCACCCTTAAAAGCAATGATAAATTTAGATGCAATGATAGCACTCAATTTGGAAAAGGAAATTGCAAATATATTTATTAAATATAGTGTGGATTTTTTTTTTTCATTGAATCAATGTAATATTCAAAAGGATGCTTTTTCTTTTATAAATAATGCATTAAAATACTAAGTGAACTATATTTTGAGAATCCATCTTCAAAATTCAAAGGGTTTTTTTTAGGGTTTTTAAACTTGATCCTAAAACATTAACGTGTAAAGGATTAAAAAAAAAGAATGTTTGATAATTTGAATAAGTGAATGATTTTCAATGAACTGGCAATAATGTACATTGGCGATAAATTTTTATTTGGTAATAGACTCTTCTGTAATTAGGATTATAAATAGTTCTGTGTAAGGTAAATATTTAATCTTTTTCATGGAATTTCATTGGTGCGTATTCCTTTTGTTAGACATGAGGCCAATATGATCCTTAAAATCAGTCCTATAATTCTTCTCAGTGGTGCTAAAAATATCCAGTGTGATGATGAAACCCACAAAAAAATTACAAGAAATGTCATAGACGTCTATTTTAAAATCTATCAATATAGACCCATTCTTTTTCTGTTTTCCCAAGTTCGCGAAGGGTCATAATTAAATGAATCATACCTAAGAAGGGTGGCACTAATTGTCTAAGTCAAATAGCTCTTTTAAATTTGCTTAGGGCTCAATCTCCACTCGATTGAATTTTTAAAATAAAATTAAACAATCACCGGCGAACAGACGTAAAAACTTTTTAATGAGAGTTGCCAATATTAAAATTTAATTTTTTGAAAGAATACCTGTTTGTGAAGTATTCTTTTGGAAATGAATATTAATTTTGTTATAATGAGCAAATGAATAAACAACTGTAATAATAAAGATAGATAATAACATCAGACGAAGTAATATGTGCCCCATTTACGCACTTAAGGTCTTCGGTAAAAGTACGAGAGCTTGAACTAAACGCGAAGCACATTTTCAGACAGAAAAATACCTCAATTTCGATGGAAAGCTGCAATATCTTAGCTTATACCTCTATTAACAATATAGTGTTTTTAAACATTTCAAAATATTCCATGAATATTTTCTTTTTCGTTTTAATACGTGAAGGCGTAGCCCATTTAACATTATGATATAGGAGAAAAAACGCGAAACACATTTTATACCAGAAAAAATGAATCAACTCGGTTAAAAATGGGAAGTATGATAAAAAGTACTGCTCTTTAAAGGATAGTGAAGCCAGAATATCATAGTAATTTTTCATTTCTTTTATATCTGAAAAAATATTCCAAATTCGGGTCCTATTCTTTAACATTAACCGAAAACAGCCTTAAGAAAAATAGGAAAAGGCAAAAATGCCGAAATTTCACACTAACTTATACTGTAGTTAAAAATCTATATAATATCCACTAAATAATATTTATCCCGCTCATTTTCTAAGAAAAAAGAAAGAAAAAGGAGTACTAAAATTTATTCCATATTGTTTACATCATAAATTTCCGGAGGGGAACGATTTAAACAAGCACAAAAATGGTAAAAATTAGCACTTGTCAGCACTATTTTAATAAATTTGCCAAAACTTTGCAAATTAATTTATCGATCCTGCATTAATAAACTTTGGATCTTATAGATGAGGCAAGCATTCTAGTCCCGCGACGTTTCTTTTGAAAGCTGGAGCACAAAAGCATTCTGAAAAAAGCTTCAAAGATTGAATAAAAACTATAAATCAAATTTTTTTAAAAATACTGCCATTACTATATACAACATGATCATTTATGGTTTCAGAGATCTAAATTCCAAGCATATAGACTTTCTTGTTTTGTGTTACTGATCAGTAAAGATCATTGTCTAGGCATTTTGAGCTACAAGAAATTGAAAGAGTTACCATTTGAGGAATTAAGACCTGTTTGAATTGAATCCATACAATCCGCATTATTCCACATAAGATCTACGGTGGAATCGGCACATAAGTATTGACACAAAAACTTCAGACATCGTCATCAAACTACTTTTTAACTCGAGAAAAAGAATTGTACAAATTAGAAATATGAAATGGAACATTTACAACATAAATACTGATTCATTTTAAAGAAATTTACTTCAAAACCATTTAAAGATAATTAAAAAAAAAAAAAAAAAAATTAAAAAAAAAAAAAAAAAAAACTAGAATACAGTCATATCACTTAGTAAATATTAAGATAAAAATTGATTTACTGGCAAGCTAGATGTGTTTTATGGTAAGGTTTTCTGATTCTGCAAGATGCAGAGCTTCTTCAACGTCAACTACTTTTCTATTTTATAAACGTTACCTTTGAAAATATTACTTCAAATTAACGGGTAATAAAAAAGCTTTTGAAATATTTTTAAGGTTACTTTAGGAAGTATAAAAAAAATTTAAGCACTTATTTGACATTTGACATCTGTATGATTTGACATATCTTGGAACAATTTTTATCTAGCGATATAAACTTTTTCACTGAATCCATCAGAATTTTTTTTAACATTGAGTTTTCAAAACCCGGATGGTAATTACGATACTACGTGCAATGTTAAACTGTTTCTTGTATAATTACAAGAAACATGTCTAATAATTACATTTCAATACAGATTCTTTTAAACAAGCAAGCTTGTTTTTTTTTTTGTTTTTTTTTTAAAAATTCCTAATATGATATCGGTTTATGTAATTATTTCTTCACTACCAAATAGTTTTTAATATCTCGAATGCTTAACATTACATTGAACAGGCGATAATTCGAAAAAAAGTTTTAAAAAAAGGCAACAGCAGTTCATTTGAATTCCTATAACGTTCCAAATCTATTCAAAATGCGTGTTTCAGTTATAGTGTTGAAATACAAAAAATGGAATAATTTCAATGAAATAAATTGACATTTCTCGTCAGTAAATAGTGTTTTGACATGCATTCTACAATGTGTACAGCTAATTAAATAAACTCTCAAGCACATCAATAATTAGTCATATAAGATCATTTTTCACTTATCATTTGGGATCACTTTTTGTCTAATGCAAGAAATTTTAGTGGCTTCTTATTTTCATTATATTTTCCTTACCTAATTATTTTTTTGGTAAAAAGCGACCATTCCAATTAAGACTCAGCTTGAAAGCAACAATATTTTTAAGTTATAGTTTTATTGTCCATTAAATAAAGTTACATGTGCAAAATTTTGATTATTTTGATAATTTGTTTCAAAATTTCGCAAGGAAAATGAATTTAAAGCTTTTTTTTTCACTTCCATTATTTTTAAACGCGAAATTCCAAATAATAATTCCATTGATAACTTACTTATTTCATGTGTGTATCAAAATTTCTTATATTTTTATTTATTTCAGAATGTTAATATAAATACATTAAAATACATTGTTTTTGATCACAATACAAATACATAAGTACAAAGAATTTTATTTATTTTGAATTGTATATGGCATAGTACACATATAAAAGATAATTTATGTAAGATTTCTTGATTGAAAAAAAATTATAAATTTGTCGTTTTGAGTCCCATATTCTTTTTAACATTCTGTTGACCCAAAGAGAATAAAAATATATGAGAATGATGAAGAATATTTATATTGCTTAAAATTCCTAAGTGAATAGTCAAAAACATGTATTTTTTGTGCAACTTAATTTATGAGTTTATGTGAAGAAAAATAATATAAATATTTACTTAGAAAAACTTCTTTGATAATTAGTTATTCGTTGATGTTCGTTACTCATTTTCACTTGTGACAAAGAAGCTGCTCTTATTTAAGCACTTTTATATTTTTTACAGTAAAAACTTCATGTTTAAAATAAATGATATTAAATTTTGAATGATTCATTTACTATTACCACTCCCAGTCCCTTTTCATTTTCCCATCAAAATGATAAAATGAGATTCCGCCTTCAACTTCTCGTGCCCGTGATATTTCTAGGTTGGAGATTTCAAAAGTAACGCAGGAAATAGAGATGATATACAATTTTCCTAGAAATATTTTATATCTTACTTCGATACAATGGCAGTACAAGATTTCTTTAAACTATACGTACCTTAATGAAATTTTCTTCAATAATAAATGGTCACTTGTATTACCATTTTCTTGTTAAAGGTATTGACGGTGAACTTTGCAATTTGTATTTGAGTATTAATTAAATTTTTATTAAATAATATATTGAGATTTTCAGGTTGAAATAAACGCAATAGAACTTTAAATCCTTTTAGGTAGAAATTAAAAAGTACTATGCATACAAACGAAAAATTAAGTAATTTTGAGTTACTTATACCTACTTTTTATACTAGATGGCAGCACCAAAAATAAATGCTGTTCGACGTTAGTTATTTTATCATTAGATGGCACCACGATACACAGAATGAAAAAATCATATTACTTAAATATTTCTTCAACAGATGGCAGCCGAGTACTGTATTTAAAAAACATTCATTATTATCGAAGAAACATTCTACCAAAAATTTAGAAATTGAGATTTCAAATATACATTTTTCTTATGAAAATAGAAAAGAGATATCAGATAAAATCTTTACTCATTTATGAAACATTTAATCATTTAACGCATGTATATAATACAAGAAAAAAATTATAAAAACCGCTTTTTTAAATGCATTTTAAGTATGTTGTTATTTAATAACTAACAATTCGATCTCTTTTCAAAAAATAAAATGAAAATATTACCGAGCAATTATCTTTTTTTAAAAAAATTTAAATTTAATACATTTTTCCGAGCATATTTTAAAAGACTAAATAAATCCTTGGGAAAGGCTATGAATAATGATCTTTCTGCTGTCTTATATTGCTAATGTTTAGCTACAAATTCTTTAAATAATAGCACTTATTAAGGTAATTTATTTGAAAAAATTTGGAGAATTATGCTAGATAAAAGCAGAATTTTCTACTATTTACCAAATAGCTGGTTACCGGCGGGCATTCGTAATCTTCAAACCAAAGGACAGAGATTTTAAAAAGAATTTTTGCATACAGAATTAAAAAGTAATAAATTTTAATTTTATGAAATTTCCAAAAAAGGAAAAAGGAAATTCTACCTTGCATAATTAAAAATTTATAAATAAATTCGTATAAAGTTGCAAACTTAAAGTTTCTAACGCCACATATTCTAATATAGAAAATTCTTTTTGCTTATGGCAAATAATTGCTGTTGCTTTTAATTAATTATCTCTACATTTCACTCTGAAGAAGTATAAGTTTTTAAAAGTGTAAAATAATATGCACTTATCTCCGGGATTACAATTTGATGGAATCAATACATAAATTTGTTCTTTTATATATTTTGATGTTCAGTTCAAAAATAACCTTATTCTTAGTAGAAAAATAAAATATAAACCAAATTAAAAACTATTTAAAAAAAATAAAAAACTCAAAAATGAATGATAAACTTAGCAATTTACACCGAAATATACACCCTAATTTATAGTATGCATATTAATGTATGAATGGACTTTTTTAAGTATTAATTCAAGTTAAATCAAAATCATTCATATGCTCGTCAATACAAAATCCAACAAAATGCTTAAGGAGATATTGTTTTAAATCTCATCAAGACTGAAGTTATTGTTTTTCTTTGGATTGCAATAATTCGTAAACGAAGTATGATTAATAATTAATTACACATAAAGATGCTTAAATATGTTTTTGACACAAATTATACAAAATTATCAGTTGCCAAAAACTGTTGCCATGAGTTGCCAAAAAATGTTACAATACGCATTGGTCAACTGATTGTATATTAACGAGCAGTATGTTACCACAAGAGTAGGGGCGATACTAGCAGGTGTGCAGCACTGCACATGGCGGTCAAAGCAAGGATTAGCGCATATTATTCTATCAATCAAGCAAAAATGTTTACGAATTTCTCAAAAAAAAACTTGTAATAAGTTTAATAAATATGCTGAATTTTAAAAATTTATCTCAAAATCATAATAAGCGCAGCATACTTTAAGAAAAATAGAATATTAGTGCACAGTGTATTGGTCCACATTGTCCGTTAATATCTACTTTTTACACAAGTCCATTTGATAGTATAATTCGTGGCAGAGAGCCGGCAATACTGCAATACAAAAGGTTTCCTTGGTTATCAGTGGCACCATGGATAGAGGCGTAACAAAGGCGTCTCAAAAATGCAAAAATTACTTTTCGAAAATATTTACTATGCTTATTATTACGTAAGACATACAAATGTGTTTAAATTCAATATGTATTGGGGGAAATTAAAGGTTTTCAATTTAATAACAGCCTTACAACTTAGAAAAACAAAAGAGAGGAAAAAATTGAATTTTATGTCTATTTGCATTTTTGTTAATGTTTTACTTTTTACTCTAAAACAGGTAATTGAGTTCATAACGTCAACGTTTAGTATTAGTCAAAATATGAAATGTTCTTTAGAGGGGCGGCAAATTAGATCCTTGCACGTGGGCGGTCGACACCCTAGGATGTATCCTGTACAGGACAGCTATTGGCAGAGGACCTCTCAATTTTGAGCCAAGGTCAAATGATGAGGATGAACGTTTGAGTTGTCACACTGCTCCCCAACTTTTAAAACTAGATTTCTCTGAAGTAGGAACATTAAACTTCGATTTATCACTTCGATCACATTTTGTCGCTCCCTCAATCACAGAAAACTAAGCGGGAAACTGACATAATCAGCTTGAGGTGGATGTCTTCACCATTGTGAAATCTAGTATGTAAATGATAAATTAAATGGTAAGTATATATTGAGAGATATAGCTTCAAAAATTTTACAATATTCAATCTGGAAATTCTAGGTAGTGTAACATCGTGGACGGGTAGCGTGATGATGAGATCCCAGCAAATTGTAGAAATAAAATAAAACTTTATTTTCTCAACAAAATAATTAATAATAATGAGATATAGAAATATCTCTTTTCGCCAAGCCGGTATGATTAGTCTCTTTTAGACGTTGGATTTAATTTTCACACACATCTCTGCATTGCCCGAAGGACTCTTCCCTCCAAGTTCTCTGTAGTTCGCTAGTTAGCTTCCTCAACGCCACCGGCGTTCATCCTCTTATCTTTCCTCTTACTCTAGGAAACTCTACTTTCGTCTCGAATCCGATCTCCTATCCCTTCTCACCCAAAATTGATCCTTTTAAATTCCAGGGGTGAGTCCGCTACACGCCCCTCGTCATTTCTCATTGGCAGGGCCACAAAAGTCTACACACGGCCCTCGGACTCATTAGCTTCCTTTTCGCGCGGACCTAACAATCACTCTCTCTGGTCCTTCTTGAATGCACTGGTTCCAGATGGTTCGTCCGCACATCTGGACAGTTTGTCCACCACGGCGCCATTGTTTCCTTGAAACCATTTTTCCCGCCTTCTTCCGAAGTGTCAGCCTCCTCAATCAGACAGGTCCCATCAATTGTCTTACGGCGGGACACTTTTATATAGAAACGACTAACAGACATACTGTTGTTGCTGACCTGAGTCCAAACAATAGACAATGACCTCAAAGCCACGTGCACAGTTTCCGATCCACAAGCGAGTCACCTGCTCTTATCTATCAACCTAGACATGAATGGACGGGTGGGGGTCGTATCAATGCGCCGTAGTTTCAACAGTTTGAAGACGGTATTTTGATTGGGGAACAAGAGAAATTTTCTAAACTATGAGTTATAACGATGAAAGGGGTGAATATGTGAAAAATTGCGAAATTCGATTTCTAGGAAGAAGGTAATCATTTTCGAGTGTCTTCTATGTATTTTCGACCCAAAACTAATCCAAATTGTGATATCATTGAAATTATAAATGAGAGAACATTGTTAGATGATTTTATGCCCCCTTTCCTGAACGGGGGTATTGAGCATGTAACCTTGCAGGAAGAAATTTGGAGCATTTTATAAGCTCAAATCAGTTTCAGTCTGTGGTACGCCCTCGTATCTTCACTATAACAATTCCCTTATTAACCGTGATTTGATTTTCGTCTCCTCTGATTTAGTACAAAATTCAATGAGACGTGTTTTGGAAGATCCAGGTGTTAAACATAACATGATCCTGCGTGTTTAGAAACCCCAAAAGTAAAAAAAAAAAATACATACAATTGCAGGAAATCAGAGAAAAATCTTGGAATTTTATAATGGCAAAATGGAGAGTTTTTACCAACATTGTGAAATGCAGAGTCAATGTTAGTGATTTATCCATCTATACAGAAAATCAGATTTTTTTTTTGTAATGAGTTCTAGAAGTGGGTAGACCCAATCTATTTTCAACTGCAAGGCAAAAAATTACTAACTGTTTTGGAATGAGGATCCGAAATTATACAATGAAAGAGATGAGGTGAAATAACGACCGGAAGGACTGACACTATGAGAAATATTTCATGTTGGTAAACCTTACATAGAGATCTTAGAATAGGAATAAATAAATTATATACAAACTTTCTCGCAAATTTGAATTTTAAAAAGAACATTATAGTAAGTTGCTCCGATTTGTGTGAGCCAGTATTAAATAATCTATATATATATATATATATGACATGATTTGAAGTCAGAAACAGACTTAGTTTTTAAAAAGGAACTTTATTTGATCAAAGTTAGACATCATCTAACGCAAAAATGTAGAGAGAAAAAGAACGTCACCGAAACATCTTAAGTGGGTTAAACACTTAAAACACCGATCGCAGCGTTCATGAATGCTCTAGAAAGTTAATGCTGACATATAGGGCTATTAAATGTAACGATCTGGAATTAGACATGTTTATCGGCTAGGCCATATGTTCGGAAGAAATAAATGGGTGATTAGTTTGATACTTCAAGAGGTGAAGAAAAAGATGAGTTAAGTGCTAGATAGAGAATTTAATTTTTAATCTAATTTAATTATCCTTACATATATATATGTATATATATATATATATATATATATATATATATATATATATATATATAAATGGATGTTTGTATATATGAAATCGCATCATTCCACAACACCATTCAACCCATCACTATGAAAATTGGCATGTATATGTATATTTTTAGAGAAGGTTTTTGTGCTATTCTCTTTGTTGCAGATTACCACCAGGTAGCACTACAGCATATCAACTTCTGCACCGTTCAACCAATTGCCAAGTGGCCAACATGGTCGGCAAAAAGAATGCCAACTTGGTTCTATCGCCAACATTTTGCTATGTTTCCTTTGAATCTTCATTATAATTTAAGGAACAGCGTTCCTTGCGAATATATTACAATTTTAACATATAATAAATACAACAGAAAGTAATATTAACGCATTACACATCTAGATATAAATTATTTACACTATTTCAAGTGTTCATTACACAAAATATGTAACAATGTTTTAATTTGATGAGCAGAGATCAGCTTGGGAAGGTGTTTTTAAAACTCGACCCACAAGAGAGTTACGGGGCGTTATAAGTAAAAAAAAAACCTTGTTATCAGCTATAGATCTACAGACTAAAAATTTAACAAATATGTTTTTTTTTCTTCTTCAGCTGAGATATGCAATAAACTTTTTTTTGTTTAGTTGGCAATTCACGTAAAATTAACTCATTAAAAACTTCTTTGTCCTTCAATCTGTATTTCTTAAATTTCCAATTCACCCCTGCGAAGAACAGATATACCAGCTAGTATATATATATACTATATATATGTATACATTTATATATATATATATATATATATAAATGCCAAGGCATTTTACCATTCCTTATGATAGACAATTTGCTGTGGATTCAGATATTTGTAATGTCTTTGTTAAGTGTCACTCCTAACAACAAAGAAATACAAATCTTTTAAAAAAGAAAAGACATACGTAATATTTTTACAAGATAATACTAATACATCATAAGAGCACCTAGTTCAGTCTAATTTTACTTTACAAAGTTGTCAAGCCCATTGGCAAAACAAAAGAGTAAAAAGTATCCGGGTCCAGATGGTATATAGAATTTTTAAAGACGTATATATATAGGGCCTTTCGTGTCCTGTTGTTTTTATTTATCAGGATACAGTCATGAAAAGGTACCGGAGAATTGAAAAATGCCTTTTATTTTACCAATTGTCAAGGGAAAAACATTATCAAAACTATCAAGCAATAGACCTATAGCACTGGCGAGCATAATGCGTAAGATTATATGGAGCGTTAAGTAAACGAAAGACTGTTAAACTTTTTTGGAAAGAGTTTTCTGCTTTCTTCCACTCAGGTTAACTTCAAAAAACTGAATAAAACAGAATATTTGCCTACTTCAGAAGTAAAGAAAAAGGTAATAATTATAGCAATAATAAACTAATATATTGAAATAGATTCCAGATTTGAGCTCCCGGTTCAATTATATGCGAAGAATTAATAAACTAGTTTACAAATCGTAAGAACTGGAGCAACCTTTAATCAAATAAAAAACTATCTAAAGTATATAAATAGAATTCTATGAAACGAGTTTTAACTCATTTTGACGTCTTCGAATCAGTTTTAATTTAATTAATATTCTGGTATTCAGATGATTGAAGTTAATGTTTTAAAATTTATTAAGCTTGCAACCCCATTTTTCGCTAAATACCATCGGGAAAAATTATTTGCATTGTTTAAAAGGGAAAAAAATGATTTTTCCCCCCGTCATTATACAAAAAATCGATTGGTTCTTCAAAGCCACCTTTACACACACACAAACACTTAAAGCAAATCCCAAAAACATTTCTTTGGATAGAAGAAAAAAATAGAAGACAATTTCCAAATTGTTTGACGATAACAAAAGAATAAAACTCGAATGCCTCCCATTTTAATGTAAAATAAAAATGCACTTTCAACTTTATTCTTTTTTCTCTATTTTGCTTTCCTTTTCTAGTCTTCATCTTTACATTTTTCCAATATCAGCACGGATACCTCATAAAAATGCAAATCACCAAACGACATTACTATTTATCGGTGATGCCACCGCAACTTGCGGCTTCCCACATTCCCCTCGTTGCCACAAATCAAATAAAAAGCTTCCTTCCACTAAGGCGAAAATGAGCAAATCAATATCGATTAAAAATGCTAAAAATTAAAATAGCAAAAAAATAAAAAGAGCGAGGGAAAGAATTTTCTCTCCTCCCATTTACCAAACAAAGCTAGCTTACTGAAGGAAGACAAGTTAACAATTCCGCGGTGTTCGTCGATTTTCTTAAAATGATAAATTACATCTTACTCGGCCTCACCACCCCCTTTTCACTTCACTTCGCTTTCCCCGGGTCGACAATAATTTGCTTTTCCGCATTTTCGCGCCAAAGCAATTACCGCCCGCAGGAAAAACGCCGGCTATCGATTATTTTTTGACCGTGGTTGTCAAATATCGATTCTTCCGCCGGAGGTTATGATAATCGTAATCTTTATCATAAATTTTTTTTTGCCTTACCTCCGCTAGTTTTAAAAAGACCTGTTTAATGTCATTGGAATCTGCGCGAAAATGACGAACGACCGTTGCAATTCGAAAAGAATAAAAGCATTTGTTGAGACTAATTTCCTGTTTCTTTTTCTTAAAGATGTAAAATTTAAGTGGATTATGTGATTTTTGAATTCAACAGACATATTCTCTTGCCCTATATTATTGAATATCACTTAGTGGTTTTGGCCAATTTCACAACAAA
>BMAV01008472.1:153356-166936 GCA_019973955.1 Trichonephila inaurata madagascariensis
TTTGGTATTTATGTAAGTAAAGATGTTTTCGTTTTATCAACTCAAATTTTTAAAACTTGTAACTTGCATTTTATATTATTTTAGAATTGATTAATTAATATTTTTTAATAATAATCTAAAAATAAATATTTCACTTCGAAATTGTTTAACTATTTAATGATTATCTCTAGTATGACGCCGCACTAAAATAATTTATGCAAGGTCGCTATATTTAACTTTAGAACATTAACTCAAGTTAACCGATCTTATTAACCTTTTCGCGACAGCGCACTGATCAACGGAATTGATTATGAACTGGGCATGACCAAGCTGAACTAGCCATACAAATCGTTACTTGAGGATTGTTTGGGCCTGTATTAATGTCGCTTTTTCAAAGTAAAAAGAAAGTGACTCATTTCTTGGTAGAAAGATGGCTCACACAACTTTAGCAAAATTACTTTTTAATTTACAATTTTCAACCGCAAGTCAATATTTATAGATATCGTATCTTCTTAGGTAAGTGACTTTACACATATAGCCATCGAATGTTTCCATGGGCAGGCTATTTCCTCCTGATCTCGAAACGTCCAAAAACTTCCACCTTTCTCACATCTTCCTCCTTGGTCTTCCCTTCCTTTCCAATCTGTCTCTTTAAACCTACCAGGCAGGACTGTCCCATGCC
The DNA here is from genome assembly GCA_019973955.1 of Trichonephila inaurata madagascariensis. Classification (NCBI taxonomy): domain Eukaryota; kingdom Metazoa; phylum Arthropoda; class Arachnida; order Araneae; family Nephilidae; genus Trichonephila; species Trichonephila inaurata. The sequence goes on from BMAV01008472.1 coordinate 154,018, forward strand.
CCTCATGGCCTCAGTAGCCTAGCGGTGAAGGTGACAGATTCTTAGCCGGCATGTTATGAGTTCGAGTCTAGTGACGCCTAAGACCCACCGTGTAGGGGAGCCATGCACGTTAGTTCTATCTTGAGTTCAAACTTCCTTCCTTTGGTGTGGTAGGAGAGGGGATCCTCGTCACTTGACCATGGTTCAAAATGACGAGGTCCGTCGCCAAAAGCCCTCGAGTAGCTAAACAGTGTGACGTTAATATTCATTCACTCACTCAGTCCCATGCCCCTTCAATTCCCTTTGATTCCTGATTGGAAAGAACATGGACATCCTCAGACGCACACGGCACCTTCAGACTTTGTTACAAACACCATTTGCTATTCCAGAACAGGGCTTAGTCTGGCTAAGCTCATTCTTGAGCCGTATAGCGAAAACCATATAGATGAACTATAAATCAACATGTCACTCCGATGTATAGTACACTATTCCTACAATAGAGGACCATCCTTTCCATACATGTGTAGAATGGCTACATGTTAAATGAAACAAATGAATTGACTTTGCAGCTAACACGGGTGAGCCTGTCTATCGTCCGCTTTGAAGTAAGATGGAGGGAGAAGGAAGAAGAGGAAGGAAAGTTTTTGAAGGAGGATGCCATATAGTACACCTGTTCGTCTAGATCAGAGGTTCCCAAACTTTTTTGTTTCATAGACCCCTTGTCATGTTTTTCGGTTTTGTGTGTGGACCCCTACTTACCTAATTTAAATTTTTGCAAATTTATCAACTTAAATGTTTTTGACAGCTGGTATAGCACTACTTACTTAAAAAGTTTTATGTTTCTAACTGTAGTTTAGTAGAGTGTTTAAACTTTAAAAAAACACACGTGAATTCATTAAATTAAAATTTAATTAATACATGAAATAATTGTTACATAAAATAGCTGAGCAACAAACAAATGTTTTTATTGGTTGGGATGAATCTGTTGCTTCAATAACAAATTTTCAACACATTTGGCTTTAATTTTTTAAGGTTTAACTCTAAATCTCCTCGGTTAGTAGAGTTTCCGATCTTTCTTTTTTTTCTGTTTTATTTTGGAGATTAGCAAGTGCGCTGAAACTCCTCCTCTCTGGGAAAAGCAATTAAAAACTTTCTTGAGATGTTCCAAAATTCGGGATAAATAACAGGTATATATTTTTAACGCCAAAATTGTTTCTAAGATCTTCATTAGGGCTGTTAAAATCAGTTGCTTTTGTATTTAGACATTTTTTTTTATGTGACAACATGAATTCATTACCTACTGCGATGCTACCACAGTCAAAGAAGTTTCAAACCTGTTTTCAAAATCTGAATAAAGGGCATTTAAATATAGAACATCGATTAAAACGTCATTTTTCTGGCAGATTGTCTGTGACAAATTGAGAAACTGTTAAAATTTGCAATGTCTAGATTTATATTCCTTTAGCTTTTTTCTGGCACACACACAAGAAACACTGAAATGATGGTCCTTTTTTAATAAAATTTATGCTGTCGCCTTGTAACTGCAAATTAACCCCAGTAAATTTAGTAATTAAAGCTGTTAAATAGGTAAATCTGGTTTACACTTGATTAAATTTTCTTTTTAAATTAAAGTCATGATCTGGTTTAGGCTATCGTAGACCCCCATATACAACTCATGGACCCCCAAATTATTTTTTCACTGACGTGAATCCCTTGCAGGTCATCCTAGACCCCTGGGGGTCCACATAGACGACTTTGGGAATCACTGGTCTAGATTGCCGGAAAACGAAAAAGGGATAGTAAACAGCTGACTAAATAAGAAGCGACGTTACAAAGGCAACTCGTGATTTAGATCAGTATTTCTAAGCCTAATAGTAATGCAAGAAAAGTTGAATGCGTATATCGTGAATATTTCCTTGCAGGTATACATTCCCTCGCACACGATGGTGGATATTTTACTCCTATTTTTCATGTGGGAAAAGTATTTATTTGCAAAAATTTCATGCTGCTCTGCAGCTATGTAATTGGTTATTCACCTATGTCTCATATTGTTTAACTTTTTGCAGACTCCTAATCTTGCCACTAAATCACTGTTAAAAGATTTCATCAAATAGCACATGGCTACTCTAATGGCTGTGGGTCAGTAATCTTTATGCGGCTATATGGGTTACTCCATACACCAATGTTTCTTAAAGTGTGGGGCGCGCCCCCATGAGGGGGCGTGATAACCCTACGAGGAGGACACGAGCATATTGAAAATAAAGATATAAAAAAATAATTCATTTATTCGTATGAAGTAAAACAAAATACTTACTGACATGATAAAAATGCACTTTTACACTGATTATTTGCATTCATCATCTGGCGATATCACGTCATCAAAAATAAAAACTTCTATAATACCTGATTAGCTATCTTTGATCCTATAACCAAATAAAAAAACTTTGATTTGATCTGTAATACCATGATGATAGATTTTTTTTATTACGTTTTCGTTTTAAACCTAAAAGACTACACTTTCAGAGAAAAAACAATACCCAGACCTGGAATTGAAAAAATTTAGGAAGATAAAATTTCATCACTGTTATTATTTTTTAAATACTGTAGATTACAGCTGTAGGCAGCAAAATATATTTGCTGATCATTTGTTTGATCTTTGAAGTTATTGGTACTGTTAGTTACGACCCCTCTCTTATATATATGTGTTTTTTTTTTCATTTAGGGAAGTTGAAAATAAAGTTGTTTTTTTTTCTGTTGGGCTTTTTTCCATGTAAAAGAGTTTTACGACTTTTGGAAAAACACAGAGAGCAATTTGAAGGATTACTTGGCCAAGATTTATTTTTATGAGTATTCTCAAACATATAAAGCATAGTGAAAAACGTTTTACACAATCTTTTTAGCAGTAACATCCATATTATTATAGTGAATACACTTTTAACCTGGAAGTGGTAGCTTGGGGCACACAGATCACGAAATCGTTAATTCTGGCAAAACTGTTTATTTGTTAGCAAAGAAAAATTGAAAATCCTTGAAAGTAAGTAAGTATACTTTCTCTTGATTAAATTATTCACTGGAATCACGATTTGTATCGTGTACAATAAAAATAATTATAAAAAAAAAGAATTGGGTTGACTCAATCACCCCGCGTAGCCATCAACGTTAGTATCAAGTGTATGCCTGCTCCCGGGTTAAAACATTTTGTAGACTTCTCTCTTTAAATATTAAAAATTACATAACTATTCTTCATCGGAATTTGATATTATTTTTTATTATTTAATATTAATTCTAAATGCTAATTCTGTGAGGCTTAAAATTACAGTTCGCTTAAAACTAATTATAATATGAGCATTCATTTTAAATATTATTTTAAATTTTTGTAAACAATGTTGTGCATTTGGGTTTACTCTCCTGACAATTCAGCTATTATTTCAAGAATGTTTTTGTATTTTTTAAAAATGAACTCGTGCGAGAGCGGGAACTTTAGACAGTATACTTTTAATGTATCAGTACTGCACAAGGTAAATAAGTATTAGCGACTTCCAACAGCTTGTCTTGCAGTGGAAAGTTTTTCAAAGAAAGGTTTGCGATTAGAAATTTACACTGAGTTCTTTTTCTATATTTAGCTGAGATCTATATTTTGTCTTCAAAGCAGCCACTGCATTTTGCAATGTTCCAATTTAAAAATTCGAGAAAAAAAAATAAAATATATATTACTTAAAAAGTAACATATATAAAATTTAATATACTTAACTCTTATTAATTTGTACGGTTTATAATTAAGAACATACTGTAGCTTTAGCGTCAAAGTGCATTATATATAAAATGTTGCATTCAATACATTATTATTGTATAAGGGGGGCGCGTTAAAAATTATGATTGAAAAGGGGGTCGCCAGTATTGAAAGTTTGAGAAGCACTGCCATAGACATCCAGTTGAAATTTTTTTCGAATACTTCCGGAAAGTTCTTGACCTTACCATTCAGATACACGGAAGTCTAGTCTTGATTTCCAATCGAATACTTTTGGCTAATCCTTAAAATTGACATCAGAATACAGTATAAGAGTTATTATAAAATTTCCCATAGCCAATCTAGTCAGCAAATAGACGCTAAAATAACTAAATGATACTTCGTACGGATTCCTTCAAAATTCTTCCAGTATTCATGATTTTCTCATTTGGAATCTTGCATGAAATAGATTCTGTGTCTTTGGTGTAATTCAAACACGAACAAACGAAACACTCAAACGTGCCATAAAGCCATCGCAAGCCATTTTGTTAATACCACAAAAAACGCCATCTTATAAAATTTAACATAATCTTTCAAGAAAAGAAAATAAATATAAATATGCATTTAAATATCATCGAATTATATTCGTGAACATCTCTCTGACAAAAAAAAAAGGCAAAATTAAGTTTCATTCGAAAATGTCATTTCGAATTCTCAAAAGAACGCATTCGAAATATCGTCAAACAGCTTCACACCCGTTTCCATTTACTTTTCAGATGGCGAAAAGAAAGAGAAAGCAAACATCAGTCGAAACTCATCAGATGCACTTAAATCTATTTATCTCGACATATAAAAAAAAGAATGGAGTGGAATTGTTTTCGTCATTTTCGGAAAAGAATCAGTGTCAATATTAGCTTTTCTATTGTTTCGCATCCCGCCGAATGTTTGGCTAAATGATTTTTGAACAATTAAAAACGCATTTGTTATGGGAAACCCGTAAATTGTTTTAACAGGTTCTCAATTTTTTTTCTGCCACAGAAGGGGTAATGATGCTACCATTAAGGCATAAAAACTACCATTTTGGTGTGCTGTAAAAGTTAATTATTTTATCTGAAGGCAACAATCATTTAAGTCTTTTGTTCGGCTTCTAATGATGTGCAAAACGATAATGCCTCTTTGTACACAATGCGGATTCCATTGTTATTTTTATAACATTTTTACTCTCGCTTCTAAGCATTTATTTTATTTATGCTCTTTAGATCTGCTTTAATTTCAAACCATTCACTATTTTAATGATTTTCATTAGAATTATAGACAACATTTTTTCCCCCTCCGTATAAAAACTTAAAGTATTTTTTCACTCACTATGAAACAGCGTTTCTCAAACTGTTGGGCGCGCCCCCCTAAGGGGGCGTAATAACTCTACGAGGGGGGCGCGAGCACATTGAAGAGTTGTAAGCAAAAGATTATTTAAAATATTATTAATTTACTGAAAGTAAACAAACAAAATACATTCTGATGTAATAAAAAATAAAATACACATTTACACATATAATAAACTTAAAAATGTATCAATACTTCACAATGTATTTCTTAATTAATTCAACAATATTATAAAAACAATTTATTAATTACCAGTGACCCCAAGGGCTATCATGTACAAAATTATAAACAAAAATTATTACATTTATCTCACTAATTTGTACGGTTTATAATTAATCCCTTAACTGCCGATAAAAAGTTACGCGATTTGCTCCTCAATGCCATCGTTTTCCAAGTAGGTATGCGTATGTGATGTATTGGGGGTGGGGGAAGGAATAAAAATAAGCATATCCTCTGAAATAAGTAAATACTTCTCAAACACTACCAGAGTTCTTTTATTACATTTCAAAGCCTAAGGAATAATTTGATAGATGGAAGTGCACATAAAAAATCGTACTTCGGAAACACGTATACGCCCGGGGCAATTAACGTTTTGGGTGAATAAGACGTTTATATACGCCGGGGGTACTTAAAAGGTTAAATCCGTATTGTAGCTTTAGCGTCAAAGTACAGTGTTGTTGAATTCAATGCATTGTTATTGTATGAGGGGGTGCACCGAAAATTATGATCGAATATTGGGTCGATCATAATTTTGAAAAGCAAATTTTGAAAGTTTGAAAAGCACTGCTATGGAAGCTTAAATTCAATACAAATATAGTATACACTTCAAATATGTTTCAACTGAGATTGGGCATTTATAAATATTTTTTGATAAGAATATAAATATTTTGTATAAGAATGTAAATATTTTGTATAAGAACAACAAAAAGATCGAATTATGTTATTAATCAAACTAATTAAAAAGTTTTGGAGAGTATCTTAATAATTATAGCAAATCACAATAACTAATACCTATATAAATATTGTTTTACTTTATTCCATAAATCTACTTAGACTTCAACAAAAATATTATAAAAAATTATTTAATGTTTATTATTAAAAAACTATGTAAAGGAAATATTTTTTTATCACGCATTTTTACTTGGTTTTTGTCAATCAAAAAGAAACTATCTCTCGATACTATAATCTAAATATTTATTTTACATTATATGTATATTTTATAAAAATTAAGATAAAAAAATGTTTAAAATCTATTTTAGAAGACTCTGGATGCATTAATAACAAAAATGATACGGAAGAATATTTATTTTGTTAAAAAATTTCTTGTATATTAATGTTTTCTGACATCTGTATGAGAACTATTGTGGACGGTGACAAGGACGACAGGGGGATGAGATATCTCAGCACTAGGTTCTTCCGCACCCAAAAGTATTTCGTTATATTTATCGTGAAGCAGTACTCGTTTTTTTATTATGGCGAACCTTATTGAAATCGAATCCATTTATTGATAGGTTGCCTATTAGTATCGTTCTTCGGAACTATATAAGGGCTATTGTCAACAGATCTCTTAATCTTGAACTATAGTTAAGTGACGAACACTCTGTACCTGAACTGACATTCCACTTTTCAAATGTCCACATCCAAGTAACATGAGGATATTTAACCTCGAAAGATTTAGCGTACATCAATCTCTCCCCCACTACTCCATGCAATTTAGTGATACAGGACTCAAACCCACAACTTGACAGGAACAACTCCGGCCTCGATACAAATTCCCAACCACAATCCCTTGGCTACAGTAGACACTTCGGGACTATGAAACAAATATCCAATGAAACTTCTGCTCTCTCTCTCTCTTAACGGCAATTAAAGACAATTGTATTATTAATAAATCTCTTAACTCTCGTGCTGTACATTCACTTAAGTGCTGACACAATAAAAATCGTTTGCATTTAATATTGTTACGTAGATCAGGATTCGAGGATTTTATGCAAATCAATCGCAAAAAGCAAGACAGTTGTTCAGGAGTGATGGAAATTTATTGTCGAAAAACAATCCTTGAAATACAGAATACAGTACTCAAATTCGCTTAATAAATCTTAGAAAGCCTTCACACCTACGACACTTAGACACAATTATCAGTGTCTAAAATGCAAGTATGTTAAAGGTTATTCACAAACACTCGTTTGTCCTACTCAACAGCAGAAAAAATTACTAATCACTGGTCGACTCTTCAATGGTCAAAACAAGACTAATTCAGTTTCGGAGAGGGACTTCCTACGTATACACCTCACGGAACTTTGGAGAAAAATCCTCTTGTATCATAGATCGTGATATTATTAGATTTCTCCTCTAATTTCCAGAAGAATCCATAGGGTCACAAACTCAATCAAAATGGTCACCAAATCGTCAACTTGGATGCCAAAAATGATGCCAAATTGGCTTTATCGCCAAGATTTCATGAAGTATCCATTGAATCGCCCATATAATGCAACGAACGGCATTCCTTGCGACTATTACAATTTTAACACAAAATAAATGTAACAGATAGTAATATAAACGTATTACACATCCAGATATAAATTATTTGCATTATTTTAAGTATTCATTACAGAAAATTCGTAACAATATGTAAAATAATAAAACCGCTATAAGTTTTCCAAAAAATTAAAGCACTGTTGTATTATGAATTGATCTTCATACTCCAGTTCTCTCTCTTTTAAAGTGCAAGATCTTTTTATTTAAGGGGAAAAATATATATCGTAATCATAGCTTATAATACTTTAATTCACACTCCCATAAAAGATATGTCACACATACTTGATTATACATGTGCAATCTCAGTATATACACAAGTAATAGTTGTAGCAATTTTCAACTCTGTGTAACATTAATAGCTCAACACACACACAAATTAATAGAAGAAATGTTAAGAAAAAAGAAATTTCAGAGAATAAAATAGTTTTTTAAACAGGCATGTATAAAATAACTAAGAAAACTACTTATTTATTAGTTTATTATAATTTAGTTAGACAAATAAATTCAAAATGAATTAACATTTAGATCACGCCCGTGAATTTAGCATTCTGTTTATGTTCCTATTTTTCACGAAATTGTTCAATCATTTTTTTAACACAAGCGCAATTTTTATCTCAATTTATTTATATGCAATTGGTTTTACTTGTAATTAATATTTAAGAAATATCGATACATTTTGCAATTTTTAAGTAACGTACTCAAATATAAATTTGTGATTATATAAAATAATAGGAATGTCACTACTAACAAAATACTAGCATCACTTAACTGTGGAAAATATGTGCTTAAATAACATTATCACACTTGTCGCGTTTCATATATTTATAACTATAAGCATAATTAGTTTTTTCCACAAAGGAGCTTATGTAATTTTTTAACTAAAATAATAACAAAACAAAAAAAAATGCATATTCTATGTAAAGTGTTAGCTTCTAAAGGAATTTAAAGGAATCCTAAACTTTGAAATCGTTGTTTTTTGGGTAAATTCAAAATAATACTTGCAAAGCAACTTATTCATAATTGAACTAGCAATTCAAGTCAAATTTTATAGCTATTTGAATAATATTTTTGCTAATCTTGATTATAAATCAAAGTTGTGTATGCGTGTATGTTTACATATAAGTAATATTTTTAATACCAGGAATAGTTCTATAAATTAATAAGAAGTTATCACACGATCTTGGAAATCTGAAATAAATTTTGGGATAACGTCAAAATATTGACAATTGGATCTTTACATACTGCATTAATCACGATTCAAACTTGAAATCTTTTAAGCGCTATGATTGCAGAGAAAAATGAAAATAACAATCACAAATCAAAAAAAAATTATGTTGGTGCAATCAAATTAGTTTTCATACAACTCTTATTTAATTCATGTATACCAAGACTTCTACCATACTATTCAATTATCTACCATAATTAAATTCATCTATACCAAGTTCTCGCAATTCTCATTAAGGTCAAAAGCACAAAATATAACATAAAAGAATTAAGAAAATATTCACATTATGTCTCATGGTTAGAACTGTAAATAAGAAGTACTATGCATCTCATAGTTTTAAAGAATCAAATTTTTAAATTAAATTTTTGGAAAATACTCGGTTGACTAAACCAAAATTTTGTCTGGGGGCTTGGTGAGGTCAAAACTGTTACTTATAACACAGATTTCTGAAACTAATATTTTGAAAAAAATACTTCTACTCATAAATTTTATAATAACCAAAATTCGTCATTTATTTTAAGCAAACCGATTCTTTAAAAATAAAAAAAGTCTGCTGTTAAGTTATTTTTGTCAGTTATATCAAATTGGAAGTTATAGTTACTTCAATTTTAATAATAATATATTCCGAATCTCTTTTTAAGAAACTTGTGAGAAAGATCTACGTAACAAAGTCAAAAATGGCTCCCGTAATCGAAAAGCAAACCGAAACAGTTGCTGCCAGATCCTCACACGAAAAAGTGCGAAAAGGGAAACCTTTTCCCTGGCGTCAGGGAAAATGCCTTTAAGGCAGCGGGAAATAGCGACACCTGGCGATTACTGTACGCATGAAGGGAAAGAAGCGCTAATGACGACATTCTGCAAAAAGTCTCATTGGGTAGTTATTTTAGCAGAAAATTAGATTTCATTTAAAAGGGGAGAAATTCTTCGAAGTTACAGAGTTTTTTCTTTTTCCTTTTTGTTTCTTTAGTTTTCCCCCTTCTCTATTTTTAAACCCCTTTTTTCCATTCTTGCGCCCTTCCATTTTTGTGAAGATGAGCTATTTATCAGTATGAGATGGAATGATAGTGAATATTTAATGAAAATATGAATATTTCATGTGGCTTTAATTGTAAAATATCTCATTGCAACGGGGACCGGATACAAAATAAATTTCGTGGTGTTGCGAATTTAGTTTAAATTTTGCACAACCATTTTGTGTGAGAGGTTATTCAGAATATTTTTAATTCGAAATAGGATTTTAAAACAGTAAAAAAAATAATAATAATAATTTATTAAAAAATTAATAAAAAATTTTCTGTAATTAAAATACAAATTAACTAAATTGAATGTTCTTGATTTCAATATTATTTAAATCGGAATATTTAGTTTAGTTTAAAATATTTTTTTAAGCCGAACATTTTATACATTTTCCTTATACTTCGGTTTTCGTTATATAACTGATAATTTTTTAACAATCTGAAATTATTTCAGTGTTAAATTTGATGAAAATTCTTTTGAACTAACACTATAAATAAAATTAGAAATTATTATAGATTTCTACACTAAATACTAGCATACATTTTTCGATTATTGTATTTTTACTTCATCTTTTTACACCAAGGTTCATTTCTTTAAATTTTTTAAATTTTATATTTCCATAATCGCATTGACACAATAAATTTCATAAATTCAATTGTGGCTGCAATTAAAAATAAAAATTAAAAAAGTAAATGCAGAAGGTGAATTTCACTTTTATTTCTTAATTCTAATCCCATATTATACTCCTGAAAATGTTTCATTATATAGAGTATAAAATTAATGTCTTTTTTTTTAAAAAAAAATTGAGAACATATTAAATATACTCCTTCAAGCAATAGTTAAAACTTTTATGTTAACTTGTATTTAAGCTAAATATAAGAGAAAACATAATAAATCAATAAAACCGGAAATTAAGCATCCTTACAGATATTTCTTACATATCATTTGCAATAATATTTAAAATTTCTTGAAAATGAAAAATAATTCAAGGAAACTATTCAAGTATTACTTTAAAGCTCTGCTCTTAGAGTTACAAAACCTGATCAATTCTTACTCGTAAATGTTTTTTTTCTGAAGTTAGCGAGACAGACTGTATCCCCGCCCTATCCTAAGCCGTAAATTATAAAAAAAAGTGTAAATAATAATTTGATTTTTTTAGTTGACGTTATTGAGATCTGATTGGCTGCTGAAAATGTAGGAGATTCAGTAAACATAATGTTTGGCTCCTCCCCATCAGAAAAATTAAATTTTAAAACCACTTAATATGGGATAGGAGTAAAAATGTTACATCTCATCGAAAATAATAAAAAAATAAATATATAATATGAATGAAGAATTTAATAGAATGAAGAATTTTAAAATCTTTTTGGATTAAATAGAATTAGATTTTGCTTAAATGATACGCGAAATTCACTTAAATATATGTAGAATTTCACACAGTTCATTTTATATTCCATAGGCAAGCAAATTTGTTTTAATTTTGCGTTTTAAAAAAGAAACTAAATTATTACGAAAGAAAAATCATTCACATCATAGCGTTTCTGGTCAAATATATCTAGCATAAGTATCATTCCCAAAAAGTAAATAGTTCATACTGCCACTTTGAATTTTTTTTTTTCAAAATTCGTATTCTTTTTTTATATATTTCCATTTAGTGTTTACATATCTGATAAATAATTATTAAAAACGTATTAACAATAATTTAAAAGCAGAAAATTGGCGAATGAATTTTGAAAGAGATTAAAATATATTTAAAAAATGGATTTTTTTATTACAAAAATTTACAACATTGAATTCTACTGTTACTCTTTGAATGAAAACTTTCTTTCATACTAATTTTCTGGGATGAAAAATATCTCAAAATGCTTATGAAGCAAACTATTGTACTTAATTAAATAAAAAGCATAGTCTTTTTGCCAGGAGAAAAAGCTTTTTTTTTAAAAAAAATTCTAGTACTCTGTTTATATACAAGTGTGTGTACAAGTTAAGTCTCTAAGAATGTTAAAAATCTCTATAACCCCATTTAATAAGTCACAATTAATTTCTCCAGCTCTGATAAAAGTAATTCTATAAAGATTTTAAAAAATCAAATTCTTGCGTCGTCGTAATCTGAACAATAAGCATGGTACATTTCTAAGATCTCACAGTTAGTGGATATTTTAGAACCCTAGGGAGCGTCATGTTTCAAGATAACGCATGTAACCCGCTGTGTCCTGAACTGCGTTGACGCAAAGGGTGTTTCATCTGTTGCCCTGGTCAGGACATTCTCCAGATCTTTCACCTGTTGAAAATGTTTGATCATGGGTGCTCAGAGACAGGGCTGTCAATGCTCTCTAGCGTCTAAGATGGATTAAGTATGTTACAGATTTGGCATCATGGAATGACTTGCTCGAATCAATCATTAAAGCCCAGATCTACTGAATGTTACCCAGGTTAAAACCGTTTCAGCTGCCAAAGGTTACAGCTGAATGTAGTAATTTCGTACCCTGTATAAAACCTCAAATTGTCTAAAATTTAATCGTTTTCTTTCTGATATGATGTATATGTACACTAATTAAAGTTGTTCTATTTGCTTTCCTTCTTAAGGAAACAATTTTACTGACCAACCATGTATTTATTATTCTTTTCTAGCTTATAAAATGTCGGACGATGAAACTAAATATAAATTCATACTAGATAAGAAGAAAATAAATCAAGAAAGATAGTTCATCACTAAAATTTAGGGTATGCATTCTGTTCTGAATATTTGGAGTGCTTTTAAATCACGTTACAATCAGTATATTAAAAAGTTAAAATAGTATATTTAAAATAAGTTAATTATTAAGTACAAATTGTGTTTTACCATTTTCAGTTCATGTTCAGGTGACATTAGCATTAAGGGAATAAAACTTTTTAATATACAATGGCTCCCCGTTTATTAGTGGCGAAATTTTTTTTAATGATTGTCTGGATTGAGTGTTGCCTGGTTTAATGGGGCCAGAATGAATAAGGGTTTACTGGATATGCAAAATATCGATGTGGTTTAACCCTCCAAGCGGTCTGCACGTAAA
>BMAV01008472.1:167336-186907 GCA_019973955.1 Trichonephila inaurata madagascariensis
TTTTCGAAGCATCTCCAGAATGGCAAGACTTTACGTGCAGACCGCTTAGAGGGTTAATGTTAAAAATTATCACTACGCATATTGAACAAGTTTGATCGTTAACTTAAGGAATACGAAGAAGCCAAGTATGTTTTTTAGAATTTGGAATATCTAGACTTTCTCACAGCTCAATTAGGGAACAGTCCCTCCCAACAAGTGTAATTAAATTTTTTTCAAACCATCTTACTACCGAATAAGTCTTCTTAAAATAAGAACTTAAATACGATTCTCTTTCTCCTAAGAAAACGAACTTGGAACAACACCGGGACTTATCGGGGAGGGGAGGGTGTCCAGCCGGGGGTGTCTCTGACTATACGAAGTGTAAAATTTTCGAACGCTTCACCAACTTTTCCCTCCTTGCAGTGAAAACACTCCAATTTTGCTGCTGTTGCTCTTTTGCTCGCTCACGGCCCTTCGGAAACGCATTAAGAGACTTAGTTAAGAAGATTAGTAATATTACTACAGTTCTTCGATGAGGGGGGAGGGGGTTGTGTCGTTCTTTTGCGTACTCTTTTTGTTCTTTTTTTCCCTTTTTCCTTTTTCTCTGATTGTTCCGAGGCGTGTGTTGATATATATGTACAACGAGAGTCGTGGTTGCGAGTTTTAATTCCAATGATTAAGTTTTTTTTTTCTGTCGCCACTTCACTTTAAATTGGCGCCGGTTTCTACCGCGCTTGGCTGCGTTTTCGGTTAGGAATTAAGCAAAGAAAAACATTTTTGTTAAGTAGTTTGTGATCTGTCTACGGATGGGAAATCCAACTTTGCGTTACATTATCTATTTTTTTTAATTCCTCTCTTTTAATCAAGATTAGCTGCGGATACTATATTTAATCGTTCTTTTGAAGAAAAGGAATGAGATTAAATTAAGATTTTAATGCCCGTTGAGAGGATGTTTGTATTGTATTATTCGTCTTTTGATTTATTTTAAGTATTTGAATTAGAACTTTGGTACACTTAAGTACTTCTGCACACAAAGTTTTTTCTTATCTGATTTTTTTAAAATTGAAATTATTGATCTGCGGCAAATAATATAAAATAAAAGACTCGTGTTAAGTAAATACAGAAATTAGAATTTTAATGTTGATATTATACAATTCATATAGAGATCAAACTTTTTTGAAGATAAATTAAATTAAATATTATTTTAAATTTTTTAAATGTTTCACAACTTAAAGCAATTATTCTTAAAACCAATACTATTAGTTAAACAAGAAGATTTTGCCATTTTTTAAATATACTCTAATACAGTGCTTCTCAAACTTTTTATACTTGAGACCCAATTTTTAGTCATAATTTTCATCGCGCCCCCCTTCATACAATAATAATGTTTTGAATTCAATAATAATAAACTTTTACGTAAAGCTACAATACAGCCTTAATTATAAACCGTACAAATAATCAAGATAAGTATATAATTTTGTGACATGCCCATAGGGTCACTGGTAATTATTAAACTTGTTCTTAACTTAGTGCTGTTAAATTAATTATGAAACACATTGTGCAGCACTGATGCATTTATAAGTGTTTTATATCTATGTAAATGCTTATTTTATTTTTTATTACTTCAAAATGTATTTTGTTTTGCTTCCTTTCAGTAAATCAATAATTTTTTTTAAAATAGCTTTTATTTTCGACTTTTCGATATACTCGTGCCCCCTTTCTAGGGTTATCAAGCCCCCTTAGGGGGGCGCGGCCCACAGTTTGAGAAACACTGCTCTAATACCAAGAATTGTTTACTCTCGTTGTCTAACAAAATTCTAAGTATTATTTATCCGTGATATTATATAGTGTTTTGATTTAGCTATTGGCTGACTCCAAAACCGTTCACTTTAATTTAAAGTATAGTTAAGCGCAATTAAAATGTCTGTAAAATAATGTAATGTGCATATGTTTGCTTTATAAATTTAAACGTGAAATTAATGCAGCCAAAGCTACAAAACAATTTGTAGAGAAAGTACGGTTACATCAAGAATGGTCCAGAGATGATTTTAAAAATTTTACATTGTAATATTAATTTTTTTCTTAAACATTTTAATTTTTCATGGATTAGAAAATTAAAGTGTGAATTTCTCTAATTGATCCCTGTATATGGCTTCCCGAGTGTCTGGTGAGCTCAACATCGTAAATGTTCCGATATATATATTCGAATACACTCTTAGATACGTTAATTTAAGAGACATGAAAGTAAAAAAGTTTGGCGATCGCTGCTCTAGAAGATGACACTAGGTTAGGTAGGTCATCAAATCTCATTGTCAACGAATCAGAGACAATGATTAAAACTAATTGTAGTTAAGCGTATCAACAACGTGTGGAAAAATTAGAATTAGATGAACCATACCAAAGACCAATGGCGTAGCATAGGGGGTGCATAGGGGATCATGGCCCCGGGTGGCATACTAAAAGGGGCGGCGGCAAGCACCGCGATATTTAAATTCTAAAAATATTTCAAACTCCAAATTGCGCCCGCTCGACGAAACTGACGGAAACGAGAGAAAGATTTAACATACAGGCACAGATGCATCAAGTTTATTAGTTGCTATGCAATTGCATTCGTTTTTAGGCTTTTGGCAACCGGTACTGTGTGAAGTCAATGATACTCAAAACTATTTTCAAACAGAGGGACTAAATATCCATCAATGTGCTCAAAAAATACGTGCTTTAAAGACCGTATTAGAAGCGAAATGTGAGTAATTCATGGATGACGCTTTAATATATTCTAAAAGTTTATGTGAAGAGCTTGAAATTTCTTTTGAACCCGCAAGACGAATCAGGAGGAAGCATATATTTGGCGACGGAAGTAAAGATTTTCAGTTATCGTACGAAGATGACTTGAGCGAACATTGTTTTCTTCAATAGACAGAGTAACTGCTGAAATTTGAGAAAGATTCCTACAGTTGCAGAATCTATTGCAAAAATATACTTTTTAAGGCCTGAAGTGATATTGAACATGGATAAACTTAACTTAGACTAAGCTCATCAAGACATTAATAAAGAAGAATTCCAACTTGAGCGAGTACGTCTACAAGCTTTCGTAGCTGCAACAGAACCAGGCTGTAAAAAAGAATTCTCTCATTAGGTCCGGCTATCTGGGTTTATTAAAATACATTATTGAGTCCAAACTTGAAGATGGCTTACCAAACATTGTCATAATGTTGAGAAATTTTTTAACATCTGGCATCGGTAATGCCAGTTGCGAGATTGATTGTTTGAATATTAACGTCGCACTGTTTAGCTACACGAGGGCTTTTGGCGACGGACCACGTAATTTTGAACCATGGTCAAGTGACGTGGACGACACCTGAGCTGTCACCCCCTCTCCTAACTACCACACCACACCAACGGGAGGACGTTTCGGCTCTCGACAGATTTAACGTGCATCGCTGCCCTACACACGGCGGGTTTTTAGTGGTACTGGGCTCGAACTCGCGTGACAAGGCAAGCCACGGTCCGATACCTATACCACTCGGCTACCGCGGCCACATGCCAGTTGCGAGAGAAGCTTCTCTGAGCTAAAATGAATCAAAAATTATCTCAGATCAACTATGTCCCCGTTAAGGCTAACAAATTTAGCTATTCTGGGAATTGAACATGACATACATAATGATATTGACAATTGTATAAAAGATTTTACTATGAAAAAAAAAAACCATGAAAAGTGCATTTTTAATCAATAACAAAAAATTTAAAGAGCTGCCTTTTTTTACTTTAACTAATTTTCTTGACTAATAATTAAAATAGAGATACGACAAATTTCTGGTCGGCCCCAGTCGGTGAAAGCCCAAGCTACCCCACTGCCAAAGACAAACTCGAAACAATAATGAGTCATTTAATCAAAGCAAAAAATAAATAAATGAAGGTTGAAATTAAGTAAATTGGTGACGTAACAACAAAACAGAATGTATGCACTAAGGTGTAAAATACTTTCCCATTATCTTTATTCCCAGACATATCTCTGTCATATGATCACCTATCTTTATCTTTGGTCAATCATATGCATGAGAAATATTTTAATAATGAGAAACTGAAAAGGGAGTTAGTGATAATTTTTGCAAATAAAAGTAAGCAGTTCTATAATAAAAAAAAAACTAAATTAAACATTAGTTTCCCACTGGGAAAAGGTTAATCAATAGGAAAGTGGATATTTTGATAAATAAAATTATTTCATGTCAAAATACATAAATGTTTCTCTCCGTTTAATTCAAAATCTACTTAAATCTTTCTTGGTTACCCGTTATTATAATCAAAAAAAAAAATTTTTTTTAATAATGTACACAAGACGTGATATCAAATTAAAAAAACCCAATAACTACTTCATATTTCGATTTTAACATAGCTTAGACACTAAACATGTAAATACACAAAGATTCCTTTTTTTCTACTTATTGTTTCTCGAAATGCGTATAAGGTAAAACAACAATGTTTTTAAAAATATTTTTTATAATTCAAACTAACACTCAAGCTAATATTTTTATTGGTAAGAATCTGTGGATTTATTTACAAGTTTACCACGAAATAATCTAATAAAATTTTCTATTTTTTTTTTCCTTGTAAGAAAGATCTTTAAAAAAAATTTTTATTTTTATTTTTTTTTATACTATTTTTTGTAAGAGCAATTTACGCTTTCCATTGAAGTCACAATCTTTCATGATGATCAAAACTCTGTGAGGAGATGTGCGAAGCTTCCTTCATGTATTCATTTCTAAATTCTTTATACGATGGCGGAATGTGTGAAATATAACGATAATATATATATGTATATATAAATTTTGAATACAAAATAAAATGTCAAATTATGCGTAAATCGGGTCTTTTTTTTAAAAAAAATACAGTACTCACAATTATCTAGAATAAATGGAAAAACCTAGGCAACACAAATTCCCGTTAAATCCTTATAATGTATGAAACTTAAGAACTTATAAAATGTTAGCACTTTTAATTTATGGCTGCTTGAAATAAAACATAAACTCTTGTTTTCAACTCCCTTTCGACGAAAAAAGTGCTGCATAAATCTTGCTGGAATAATTTTTTGTGTAGTTCTGCATTTTGCGTTATGAGTAATCATGAAGAGCCCCGGCGTGCATTAGCGCAGAACTGCTACTTACACCCCGCTCCGGTATGAAGTCATCGGTGGAGGTTGATTCATATTAGACAATCACGGTACTCATTGTGTGTGTGTGTGTATGTGATTTCATCCTCTACGAGTACAATATATTTTTTATGCCCACCTAAATTTTTTTTTTGTCTTTGTTTAACCAATCACGCACTCCAATAATCTGGATAATCGAAAAACTACTAAATCTTTGCAAAGGTTTATATAAAATAAGTAACTCAGTTATAATTAATTAGTATTAACAATTGATAGACAACTCTAAATATATCATTATATATGTTACGGCTAAGGCCCGAAGTTCGATCAGTTCGCGAATTGGTTGACCAATTCGCGTTTTGGTCAAAGTCCGAACTAGTAATTAATACTGTATATTCTACTTTGGCTGGCCATTCCGCGAAGTGGCTGGGAATCCTTGGCCAAAGCCCGACTGACATGTCTGGACCCTGAGGGATTCGAACACAGACCGTTTGATCTGCAGACCAATGCGCTGCCAGCTAGGCTAACTCACACAAGAGAAGATTCTAAGAAATATTTTAAGGGTGATAGAGTCACAGTCATTTTCTGCTCCATAGACCTAATGCTAAATTTTCCAAATTACGTTTTCTTCCGAAATATCGATTCATAAAATACGAATTTTTTTACAAGGGAAAAACAATATTAAGAGCAAATTACAATAAATATAATGACATTTATGTATAAAATATAAATACAGACATGTTGTTGGGGAAATTCGACAGATAGTGCCAAAAAAGAAATGTCTTTAAATAATATTAACAACAAAACTATTTTTTCTTCATGTTTGTTTTAATTAGCCCTTATATTTGTTATTTGCCTTTACAAAATATTTCATTTTTTTTTTTTTTTTTTTTAAGAGAATTTAGGGAGACAGTGTGATCTGAGATCTTTAACATTAAGTTTATGGAGCAGAAAAAGACTAAACTTCACCCTTAATGGTAGTTGACAAACTGGGTACTCAATTTATCTTTGTATTCATACACACGATACGCTACGTTTTTGCTCATTCATCATTCATCATTTTAAAGGTCGCAAATCTAATCTTCCCGCTATCACGTTGTTACAGCATATACGTTCACTGAATAATTTCTATTACAGCTTTAATATGAGAACTGAATTACACGAGATCATATTTTTATATATTACAAGCTTATTTTTAACTCAGAGTTGTCACTCATATTGAATTCTCGTATCTGTAACAATAGTACATAAAAAATTTAAAAACACAGCACACAGAAGTACTCATTTTTAAGTACTTCATTTTGATAACAGTGTGTCAAACAATCTGCTTTTGATTTCTGTATTCCTACTTTGGCTAATTGACCCACGCCACTTCGAGAACCGGGCAACCAATTCGCGAACAGGCTTATTTCAGGCTATGGTCGTAATATATACACAAATCCGTACCATTGTTCTTTGAAAGACTGGTTTAGTTAGGTCAAATTTTTGCAATGAATTTTGAATACGATATATTTCTATACACAGCAAATCTTAAACTGTGGTTCTGCTCTCTCGTGTGTCTACAACGCCTTTCTAGAGAGTTAACGGATGTAACTCATTGAATGTTACTTATTTTCCTTTTTTACAGATTCTGAAAGGCCTCTTGGGAAAACTGAAAGATGTCTCATTCTAGACTAGATCACTAAATTGTCCCCAATGAAAAAACTCTACTAGAACATGTATTTCAATCAAGGCTATTAATTCAGTTATTTTTAAATGTTTGCACAACTACATAACCATTACCAAACCGTAATTTTTTAATTAGATGACCACTGTTTTCTTAAAGGAAAAACAGAATTGTTAAAAAAAAGTCTGCATATAAGTAACAGAGGTAGTCTTAGGATTATTGAGAAACCCTTAAATCACTTAGCCATGTGTTGGGAGTCAAGGAAGAGTGTTCAAAATCTAAGGGAGTCTACGATGTCAGGCGATACATGAAGTAGGGGTAGTGGAGATCGAAAGTTTAAGAACCACTGCTATATACAATTAATCTAAGGGTTAATCAGTTACAGCACAATATATTATTCAAAGGAATTTGGGTTAGTGATATTAATAAACACCCAATTCCATCTGTCACTAAATAATAAATTGGTTTAGAATGTTTTATAGGCTTAAAATATCGTATCCAACTTTCAGATTTTTATTACAATTATCAGGTAAAATCAGAACTTAATTTGTGAATAGGTATGTCATCTCAGTTTGGAAAACTGAAAGAATTATTTTGGAAATAGTTTTTCATCCATATTAGCATTTGCGTCTCGTTTGAAATACATGTTTTTTTTTTCAGTAATTGTAATTTATATTTCTGTTACCAAGATAAAAGTATCAATTGTCAACATTGCTTTTGTATACTGGCCATTTTGAATTCATGAACGAAATGTTAACCGGGGAGCGGACCCGTGGAGCTCAGAGTCACCCCAAGCTCACGAATTATTTAATTCTGGGAATGAGTGAGTTATATTAAAGTTCGACTGTTCAGTAACACGAGGGCATTTGGTGACGGACCACGTAATTTTGAGCCATGGTCAAGTGACGTGGGCGACACCTGAGCTGGTTAATTCTGGGAAAACTGTTTATTTGTTACCAATAACCTTGTCACTATTCTCCTACATGACAGTGTTCGTGGGAACTAAAATGTATTGGTCACATATCTCTTTCTTTTTTGAGAGTGGCAAACATTTTTTTACCATTTTAAGGTTGCTTGGGGTGACTGTGTTTGAGGTGCAATCACTTTTGTTCCGAAATATTTTCTGTGAACAAGCTACATTTTTCCCCTGTGAACGACTTAGTGGTCTTGATTACTGTGTTATTCCACTCATTATGGTTCATAAATGTACATGAACAGAATATAAAAAAAGAAATGAGCATCTGTGCGATCTCTATTGGGTGAAGTTGAAACTGATCAAGCAAGGGAAGAACCTGATAAAATAATGGATACTAATCACGATGGCGAAAGTAAATTTGAGAAAAGCGATGAACATGAAACATTTGAGTTGAATGGAAAGTTTTCAAATGCTACCTAAAGCTCCATCAAGAAAAATATAAGGCCATAAGACACATTGCCTCCTGTCAAAAAGACACAAGCAATAAAAAATTCAATATGCTATTTGTCGACCATTAAAGGACACAATAAAACTACAACTTGATCAAAATATGACAGTTGTGCCTGCAAATATCATTCCTGTAACGAAAGTAATATATATATATATATATGTACATATTTTACTTTCGTTACAGGAACGATATTATATATATATATCCGTTTTGCCGCCTTTATTATAGTCACGAACATTTGAAACATTTGAGTTCAGTGTTCAGTTTGATCGGACTTTTTCTCAAATTATCAAAATTATTTAAAAGTAGGTAAATATACTTTCTCTTAGTTAAATTATTTACTGGAAGTACGATTTTTATGGTGTACGATAAAAATAATTATAAAAAAAAAGATTGGCCACCCCGTGAGACCATTAACGTTAGTATCGAGTGAGCGCATTCTCCTGGGTTAAAACTACGGAAATTCTATTTTCCTCCTCAAATCTGGACTAGGTCATCGGTTTGTATAAAATGAACCCAAAATATCCCAAAGTATAACAAAGTGTTTTTTTTTTTTAATTTTTTATTTTCAATTGCATAATAAAATGGCAAACTCTTACAATAAGCCAAGAACAAGTAATATAAAAATCCTTAGATCCAGAAAGAAAAATTTTATTTTAGCTACTTTTTATTAAATAGTTACAATTAATATAAATATGTATATACATAGGACAGAATCACAACATTAAGTGGCAATTAATTTTTATTGATTATCATTAAAATATCATATTGTCCTCCAAAACAATCGTTTGTGTAACATTTCAGTTCAACTGAATGCTTTCAAACGTAAGAAAAAAAATCTTTGAAAATTTTGACCCAAGTCTCTAAAAATGAAACCAACGTGGCTGTATCTGTAATTCTTTAAATAATTAGTTTCAGTCAATTAATTTTAATTAATTATAATTAAAATATCATATTTTCACCCAAAACAATAGTGTATAGAAAATTTCAGCTCAAATGAGCGCTTTAAAATGTAAGAAAAAAATATTTTCAAGTTTTGACACAAGTCGCCAAAAATGATGCCAACGTGGCTGTATTTGTAATTCTTTGAATAATTAGTTTTAATCAATTAATTCTTATTACTTATAATTAAATTAATGTATTGTTATCCAAAATAATATCATGTATATAAAATTTCAGCTCAATTAAGCGCTTTAAATTGTATTTTATTCACGATTGAAAATTCCACCAAGATAAAATATATAGAGAGTGTGAGCTAATAGTAGAAATTGAAAAACACACAAAAACCAAGAGAAAAAAGTCAATGTCCATCAGCAGATATCCAGCACTCCAATATCTTTTCATCTCGGAGTCTCCACGTGGAGCCCAGTATCTCAACAAACGTGGTTCCTGTTCTCGTCTTTCTTTCAGAATGGGCCATTTGGACTCAAAAATACCGATACGGTGGAAGTGATCCGCAAGGCAGTTATGATCTGCTAAATTCTGAGATGAGACAGGCCACCTGAATTCCATTGTAGCATACTCAGCCTGCAAGGAGTTCTGCGTAGGTGATCTCGCGCTTAAAGTGTTACTGCTTGCCGAAAGCAGTGGACCTCTTTGCCGTCAAAGACGATACTAGGAAGTAACACGAGGAGGTCGATCTACTATCGAGCCCCATGTAACGAAGGTTTCTCTGGGGTATTTCAATCATTTTTCGATTTCTGAAAAGGCTGCCTTAATAGGTTATTTCCTTTGTTTTTTCGGGACTTTAATAAATATTTTGAGATATTTACAAATATTCGGGGGCAAAATGTGTTTTTTGTTTTTATTTTGATGCGTTTTTTTATTGCATTTACGCATGAACTAATTAAAGGTTGAGGAAAAAATTAGAAATTTCACACGTTTAACATTATGTTCATGAATTTAAAAAGGTAGTTAAGTGGAAAAATTTAAGATCCCTTCTTTATCTTAAATTAATGAATCCAGAAGATTCAAAGAATATCACAGATTCCTGCCCAAATTTTTATTATAAAAGTTTTTTCAAGTTATCTGATATACAACATCAGACATTAACGGAAATGACCACAGTGGCTTGTGTAATATTCATGCATATATTTTTTCAACACATATCCCGTAACTTTATAAGAAAATGGTTTTTATTTTACCATTCGAATGTGATTCTCTGATGGTTGTAGATAATTGCATCTATTTATTATTTTTTAAGAAATTGATTATACAGGGTTCGTAGAAAAGTCTCTTTAACCTGAAAATACTTGCGAATGGAGAAATCTAAGGCTATGTTCTGTATAAACAAAATTTCCCCAGTACTTTAAATAAATTAATTACCAACCCAGAAATTTTTAGGTTTTTTTGTCAGTAAAGCTGATAGCCTATAGCTTAAATATTTCTCATTACATAATATTACACAGCATCTCTTTTCCTCCAAATTATCTTATTCAAAACATTACACGTGTCTTAAAGTTCACGTCAAGATCGATTTGACTTTAATTGCAAACATTATATTGTGCCCAAATATATATCAAACTTAAAAATCGCCTCCAATAAAAGAGAAAGCTCATAACATTTCAATACTTAACGACGTCCATATTCCTTGTATGCGCTAACGAGCCTTCGTATATCCCAGACCATTCAAGAACACACATTAAGCCAGAAAACTGACCTCTTGATCGACATGATGGAAAAACAAAGCTACAGGAGGTTTAGCATCGGGCAATTAAGAAGGCTACTCCTAACTTTTCCCAAATACCTGTCCACGACGTCTTTAAATGACTCCATAACGTCGAACGATACCTCGCCAAGGCAATTAAGCCAAATATCCATCCTTAAATTCAAGTCGAGAATTTAAAGCGGCTCGCTAATGCAGCCATTTGGCGAATTATGCATCGGAGATCTATTCACAATGCCTTCATTATCGTCAACGGAACGATTATTGCGGTTATGGAACATCTTTATCGTTGCCGGCCGCGTGTTTCGCATGACAATTAATGATTTGACTTACCTTGTCTGCATCTTCATATCGTTTGCGCGGGGTGGCCTTTTCCAGATGGAAGCTAGGAGGATTCTCCTCTAAAAGGCGTCTCTTTCAATAGAGGGTACAGAGTTACAATAGAGGGCTCGATAGAGGGGTTAAACTGTGTAAAATGAACAAACAGTTTAATATTTCTTGAACAGTATAAATAAATACCTATGTAGTATTTACTCTCAGTTATTGGATAGATGTCTTTTTTGTAATATACAATTTTCATAAGACATATTGTGCCCAACATGAAAAGAGAAACTTAGTGTATACACCAGAACAGCTGATAAAAGCATTAGTCAAACCCTTACGGGATCGAAAGGCTGCTAAGAGTAAACATTAGTATGTGTAACTGTTTATATTAGTTTGTTTAATCGTAAAATTAATAAAATTCCTAAGAAAAATACATAACAATGTTAATTTCTTTTTTTTAAATCAACATGTCAGTGCAATTTAGATTTATGTATAATTCCATCAGGCACTTTATTTTCAATTGTTCACGCACACACAAATATCCTTTATAATTGCGCAAAGTTATTCTTACCGAATAACATAAAACATGTGAGAAAACACAGTAATATATTATTACACGACAATAAAACTGGAATAAGTAATACTCGTAAGGATTGCGTTCGCTTACGTCCTATTTTGACATTCTGTACAAAAAATGCGGATAAAGATGTAACTAAATACGACAGTAACCAGTTTTTAATGGGGAAAATGTCTTCTTAAACGTGAAAAGGTTAACGAAAGTGAAAGGTTTATAGAATTCGAAAAAGTAATTTTTACGCTATGGAATACCTATTTATTTCCAACTCAAAGTAGAGTATTGTACTTATTTAAATCCACTGAAGGGCATTTGAATGAAAAAAATTAATCATTGTTCTTGTGCAATTAAATTATTTTCATTGTGCTAACACACAAATATTTTTTATTATCTTAATTATCTATTTGTAAGCTTTAAAATCTGTCAAAATATTGAAAAAGATATCGAATACCGATTGATTTTTTATTAGTGTCGCATTTTGAAGCTATGTAAGAGATATTAGCAACAGACATCGTAATTTTGAACCACGGTGCCGTTGAATATTGGAAAAAAATGCTAGTTTTATGTATAGATATGTACATATACATAAAGTAGTTATACGTTCAATTAAAAATATAAAGTAGAACTGGATAATCACATGAAATTGCTTACATAGTTTTTTTTATTTAAATGACCTGCAGCAAGATTTTAGCATTATTAATAACAAAACTAAAGCGATGGAATTTTATTTACTTTAGTTGAAACTAAATAAGTAAAAGAGGACCGTACATAAAGCATTTTTTTTTCTTTTTTAAATAATATACGTGAGAAATTTTTCATATAGATATGAAAAACCTATCTGGCAAAAAGCTTCATTCTAAGAGTGTTCTCTTTACTAGGATAGTATTTAAATATAAATTGGATTTAAATAGTAATATTTCCAAATGGTTAAAATTCTAAACACTTGTTTATATGCAATCAATACATCTGATAATTATAAATGCTATTTTCCTCCTTGCGTTAAATTTGAAACTAAAAATTTACAGATCCGCATTTGAAATTGCTGACGAAGCAGTTAAAAGTAAGTAGTATTTTTCTATAACTCGAATAGGTTATTATATTTAAATTCTAAGCAAACTCAATATTTTAAATACAAAAATGTTATATAAATAGTATTTCATTATCTTAAAATTTCTATTTCATGAATTAGAACACACGTGCTCTTTTTTAATATATGCATTAACCTATCAAAATTCCATTTTAGAATACATTTTCAATCAAAAAGTCAATTTTGAAAGAGTAAAAAGAAAAAATTCTGCTTTCACCAGTTGATCCTCCTTTTAGAGTCGGATCAAGAATATATTTTACCAGCTTATAGCAGAAAGAGTTTCAGACCTTATAAGAAATTGAAAAATTCTTACATCAGAAAATCCAAAAAGAACCCTCGAAAGTATTCTTTTTCCAATCCCCATCTCGCAAAAGGGGGGCAAAAAAGTAAAAATAGCCTCCCCCAAGTTATACAAAGCCTTAAAGACAAATCGTATGTTTTGCATTCTAGAACCGTATCTCAATATGAAAAAAAAGGGACTACCGAGGGAAATTTTTTTTTCAGCGTGCAGCGAACACCACGAGAAATGGCATTTAGAATGCGCATTCGAAAAGAGAACCCTCCCCGAGAAAATACATTTTCCATGCATAACATCCTTCCAAAGAGTGAAAATGCACTTTAAATTCTGTCCGAGGATGTATGAAAACATACATAGAAAAATCATCCCAATGGGTTATATATCGTTCGAAAGAAGCAGACGGTTTTTACCTTGCGAAGGGAGGAGGGTTAGGGAGGGATCGGATTTATTTGCATGGAACGATCGAACGAGAGGATGGGAATAAATAAAATTCCGTTGTCATAATGCAAAAAAGGAAAAGGTGGAGGAAGGAGGGGGGATTTTTCACTCTTTTTATACAGAAGAATCTTTGGGTAATAGTGTTGCGATATTCCTCACTCATGTTTATTCTGCTTCTTCTTGGAAAAGGGGATAAGAAATATAGTTTTAGAATGCACACAGGTGTAAGGGGGGTTTCGTAAAATCCTCGGCGTTAAGTTGTTCGCGGACGACGATCTCGAATTTTTGACAATTTGTGCGCCTGGGCGCACGGCCGAGACGGACTTCGGAATTTCTATTTTAGATATGCCTGATGTATTCGCATTTTCTGTGAAAGCCATTGATATTCAATACTTTTTTAAACAAACAAAGAAAAAAACGAGTTTGCATCTGCGATATGGTATCAAAGTAAGCTGGAGAAAAACTTGAAAAAGAGGATTTCTATCTACACTCCTGTTTATATTCAAACATGTTGAATAAAAATTCGCCAACCGAATCCACGGAAATAAATTCGTTTGAGAAAAATTTAAAATATTTACATTTTACTTATGCTGATTTATTTTAGAAATAAGAAATTTTAAATTTTGTTTGAAATTATATGATCAGCTTTTAAAAACATAAAACTTAACTTCATTGTATGCATAGCATTAGAAACCAGAATTATTTTTTAGCAAATCACACTGAGATTTTGAAAATGAAAATTAGTTTATAGGGAAATTGTTGAAAATTCTCCAGAAAAATGTAGTACTTGATTATTGTATGCATTTCCGAATCAGAGTGTTACTTAATTGTTTTGGAAATAGTTGAATTTAAGAGAGATTCATACAATTTTTTATAAGGAATTTTTAATAAGCATTCATGAAAAAAGATACTATGAATTTCAACTATGTTTTCATGGAACCCGCATCAACTTCTGTTGTACACCCCTCCACATACTTGCAATAATTGTGTGTGTACATCAGTTATTTCAGGAAAAGCATTTTAAAATCTCTTCATGGTTCTTTAAAATTTTCTATAAAAAATTGAGAGAGAAACGAGAGAGATTTTCTTTTCGTGGCATTTTGAGCCCAAATTCTGTTTGACGTACCTATATGCAGATTACAAGCAAAAAATTTGTAGAAACCGTTCAATCAAAGATTTTTGTTTGAATCGTATCGTATTCCTAAAAACGTCGTCTCTCTCTCTTAAGAGAATTTCCTTTTACTCTTTCGAAACTCTTACATTCTACATCCAAAAATATTTAAGTCAGTCTGGAACAAATTAATAATATCATTTAAAAAAAAATGGGTTGTATACATTTTATTTTTATTTTATTTTAATGAAGGAAACTCTGTTTAAACTATTTTTCTGTATTCCACTGCACTTCAACACGAAATACCTATATAACTGCTTTTAAATTAAGAATCAACTATTCAAAAAGCCCAACAAACAATTTCCTCCCAAAAGCTCGGAAAATCTCTAGTTTCTGTCTGCATCCCCCTCGCCTAACATCCCTCACCCACCGATTCCAGTGCGTCCACTCTTTAATCCCAACCCAAACAACGAAACTCGGTTGCCAAAAGATCCTCACCCGCGGAAGTCTATTAATGTCAGACTCCGGCCATCCCCTCATTAATTAGGATCAAGAACGAGTCCCCCTCCTCTCCCCCATTCACCAAAAGATTCGAATTCCGCTCTTTCTTGGGATATTTACCGGCGAGCGGAGTTCCTTTTGCGGTTCGAAGACGCGAGTTATTGGGGTGGATTAAGGGGTGCACCACCCCTCCCGGAGCAGACGATCAAGCGCACCCAACTTCGTGAAGTTTGCCCGGTGGGTGTTGAAATTCAACCGAGGCAGATGCTTCATTACCACGCGGCGAGCGCCCCTTTGTTAAGTGAAACCAGGTTCCTTTGTTAAGCCGGGGCTTAATTGTGGGGCTGTTTATGGCCATTGGTAGATTACCCAACAGATAAGCTGCAAATGAATCGACTGTTGTCAATGGGCGTTGTGTGAGTTTAAGGGCATACTTTGGGCGAAATTATGTTTAACATGCGCTAGTTGCACCGAGCACTTCATGCGACTAAGTTTATAATATGGATGCATAAACACAGTGTTACAACTTCATAAATTAATCATGGATTAGCGATTTCATACAGTTCGAAGCTTGCATTGAGTTTTGGTTTTCCACTACAATATCATATTAGAATGTATAGCTATGGAATCGTACCTAAACCAACACATTTCAGCTTTGTTCCTCATGCACCCCTTGTTCTCGCATTTAAATCTAAATCACCTCATGCTCAAGGCTCAAGAAATCATGTTATGTATTTCTTAACCTTACTATGTATAAAGTTTCACTTCGGAAACGGGTTTTGGAACTTTTTATGTATATGAAAGCTTTCTTTATATGTTGAAGGCTTTTTTTTTCCTATGGGAGTGGTCTTTCAATTGTGTTCATTTAACACCCTGAGATTCCATGATTCAAAATAAAAGTTCGAAAAGAAAATTATAAATGTGTCAGCAAAATAAATTCACGTTCTCTATAGAGTTTGTGTGACCTTGGGTACTAAAGACGTGTTTTTCAAAGCGGGTTAAGGCTCTGGTAACCTAGTGGTCAAAGTCACGAACTCGTTGCCCGTGTGTAATGAGTTCGAACCTAGTGACGCTGAAGACCCGCCATGTAGGGGAGCGATGCACTTTAAATCTGTCGAGGGCTCAAATGTCCTCCCGTTGGTGTGGTGTGGTAGTTAGGAGAGGGGATGCCAGCTCAAGTGTCATCCGCATCACTTGATCATGGATCAAAATTACAGGTCCGTCACCAAAAGCCCTCGTGTAGCTGGATAGGTTGAAGTAAAAATTCCCTCACTCATTCAACACGGGTCATATGTCCCACAGGAGGCGCAGGGAGTGTGGTCGGATTTAAAAATAACTTCAGTACCGAACAGCTTCTCTTTTAAATCACTTCTTGAATTATTTTTTTTTCCATACATAAATTTGGATACTATTACAAGAGATACATTTTGGAAAGGGTTAGCCTCAACAAAAGGGATCATAAAAAAGAGCGCATTCGTGTTTTATGACGCATGTTTAAGAACAAATGAAAAGAAGGGAGTAGAATAATAACTCCGAGAAAAAGACACTTTATAGAAGAAAGTTGGGAAAATTGGAAGAATTTTTTTTTTGTTAGCTTCCTGCATTTACTCATACAAGTTAAAAATTGGAGAATCTTCAATTCATTTACAAACAATGAAAGGTAACTTAATCTTCATTTTCAAATTCGATTGTATGTTCTTAAAAAACTTAATATACAACGAAATATAAAAACAAATGCGACTTCATATATTTTCAATAGACCTAGACTTCGACACTTTGTGTAAAAACGTACAAACACATATCTCAGTCATTAAATATAATTTCATGGATAGGCGACACCTGGAACCTGTTAATGATTAATTTATATTGATAATATATATATATATATATATATATATATTCAAAAATTTAAATATTACAATACTTTACTTATAACTGTCTTCACCTAAAGTAACTATCATTTCAATTCAATTTTTCAAAA
This sequence comes from Trichonephila inaurata madagascariensis, assembly GCA_019973955.1. Lineage (NCBI taxonomy): Eukaryota > Metazoa > Arthropoda > Arachnida > Araneae > Nephilidae > Trichonephila > Trichonephila inaurata. The sequence goes on from BMAV01008472.1 coordinate 184,534, forward strand.
AAATTTCGTAAGCAAAATTCTATTAAAAAAATTGATGTTTCCCACTAACTCACACTATGTTTTATTTGAACAACTTCTCTTATCTGAATGATTTTCAAAATTACGAATTTGAAATGTGTGTTCGAGCAGGGTAGCCTAGTGGTCATGGTCATGAACTCGTGGTCGTCATGTCTTGAATTCGAGCCTTAGTGCCACCCAATACCCTCCGTGTCGAGGGGTCGTTAAATCAGTCGTAGCTTAAATTCCTTCCGTTGGCTTGGTGTGGTAGTTTGGAGATAATGGAGCCAGCTCAGGCGTTATTTGACCGTGATTTAAAATTACGAAGTCTGTCGCCAGTAGCTCTCGTGTTGCTTTATAGTGCGATGCTAATAAGCCCTGACAGGCTTACACACACATACACATATATACCGTAAAATCTGGTGTGTAACGTGCACATTTAACACAAAAGATTGGAATTTACGGGTGCGCGTTATACGCCTGGTAGAGCAAAGAAAAAAAATTTAGATTTCTATATATATCGAAATACTGTTTACTTAGAAGAAATGACATTCCTGATGAACTTAAAGGGTCCCAGTTGTAGAAGTATATACTGTTTTTTTTCTTCTAAAACTTGGGATAATACCTCGAATGAATGACTTCAAAACATAAGAGCATTGCACGCGTTCACTTCAGATTTCTTCGTAAAAAAAGGGGATGCTCGTTATACGGCGAATATACCTAAAAACTAAAAATTGTAGTTCGAAAGTATAGGTGCACGTTATACGCCGGATTTTACGGTAATTTTTATTCTTGTAAAGGAAATAAATTTTTTTTAAAATTTTTATACGCGCAAAATTTATTCATATAAATTCATGAATGGTATCTCAAATGCCATCCTCGTCACTTGACAGTGGGTCTTGAATCACAATCTCCATCACCAATAGCCCTTGGCCGTTGTTTTGTCCCTTAGAACAACGTTAATAAATTTTTAAACCTTACTAGAAAAATACTTTTAAGCCCTTGCGTACTCACTAGTACAGGGATGGCGAACCTTTTTGAGACGTGTGTCGAATTTCGTTCATAATTTTTTTAGTACTAGCGCGTGGGTCACTAATGCCCCTTTACACCAGAGTTAAGTTTAAAACTTTTTAACTGAGTATTTTTCAAAACTAAAGATCTTTAAAATTCCATTGGCTTAAAGGGTAAAAAAGGGCGCTATGGAAGTCTCTTTCTACAAACATAACTGTACATAGCCTTTCAAAAGGGCATTTTATACCAAGAAAGTGCTTTAAATATGATTATTTGCTTTGGTTTTCGATTTTTTTTCAACAAACAAAATGTGAGTAAATTATAAACTTCATTTGATATTATGTAAACATTTTTGCTTTATTTCAAATATACTACATATCTTCAAATACATTTGTTTTCATTTGCGTAACTTTGGAACTGTAATGATCAAACTGAAGTTTATACACAGCATTTAAATTGCTTTTGTGTCAATATGCTTGAAAAAATTCAAATAGAATAAAAATAATCCACACAAATTAGAAAATATAAATAAACCCTCATAAACAAACAAGTTGTTGCCTAGCAATCGTGGGTCAGCGTCTGACCCACGGGTCATAGGTTTGCCATCACTGCACTAGTGGATACATGCTATGTATAGGGCAAAATCCTATTGTAACCTCATGTGAATGCATGGCTTATTTAGATGTACAAACAGTGCAAAGCCAGCACAGGAAACATTATAAGGTAGATTTTCTTTTATTAAGATGGTATAAAATTACTAAAACGTTAAGTTAAAAGAACTTGAAAAAAAAAAAAAATAGGAAAATTAAAATTAAAAATACAAATCTCTTTGCGAAATTGCTCGAATTTTTTCCTGGAACAAAAAACTTTCCCACATGCGCAACATAAGTATATTGCCCTTTTTGTTCTGTATTTCTTTGCCTTTTTCATCACAAAAAGGTAATTCCGTTTCAGCGTGACTGTCGTATTCATCGTTTTTTCCGGCAAATACTCCCATTCACTATTACTTACGTTGAAATTCAACGACGATGCCCTATTGATAAGAAAATTTAAAATCAACAAAAATAGTTATACAAACTTAAGACTTGAAACGAAACACGAACGAACGTGGTTCCTTAGTCAGCGACAAAGGAAAAATGAAATGAATATATAGTATCAACACCAGAAGCGCACACAGGAATTTTTCAAGGGGGGTAGGGGGCCAGGGTCAAAAATTCCCCATTCTTGTATCATGCTCCTTTTGATTTTGTCGATCTTCGAGAACAAGAAAACAACTCATAATTGAATAAATAATTAGCATTTATTAATAAAATTCATTAATAACAAATACTTAATTAAATTTTATGTACTATATACTTAGAATTAT
>BMAV01008472.1:196907-240958 GCA_019973955.1 Trichonephila inaurata madagascariensis
AATACTACTCTTTGGCTCTGTGCTGTCCCTTAAACATAGAAATCAAGAATTTTTTATATATTAAGTCTCCGTAAGCCCTCCATTGATGCCCTTTATATTTTATTTTTGCAAAGATTATTGCTATATTATTATTGCTTTCTTCCATTATCACCGAGAGTCCCATAGGAAGAATTGAAAATGCATTTATATTATGCAACAGGACCACTTTGAGTCTAGTTTTGAATGAAACAAAGAATAATAGGCGTGTATCATTTTCTACTTCAGAGTATTTTATAAGTCAGCACAAAAAACTTGATTTTCGGAAGAAAGCATATTAAATTATTTCTCTCGATTCCTGTATCAAGAAAATGAGGTCTCACATGATAGTAAGTTTTCATTTTTTACCTTAGTTTTTTAGCAATTCTACAGTATCTTTGGAAAGACCCAAATCTCCGGAAAGACTTCAGTTAAAATAGGTCAAAGAGCTCACTCTAAAAAAAAAAAGATTCAGTCCTTCGTCAATAGAAAAATTTAAGCCAGATTTGTCCTCGAGATTTAATGTATCACGATCCTCAAGTTTCAATTTGAAATAAGTAACAAACTTTCTTCACAGAATCATTTATGCTTCTTTGTAGACTTTTTATCGTGCACTCACCACAAATAAAATAAAAGTTGCCTGAAACAAGTAATATAAAAAAAATTAAGTAGATCAACTTAGATCAACAAAGAAAAATTTTATTTTAGCTACTTTTTATTAAATAGTTACAATTAATATAAATACGTATATACATATGACAGAATCACAACACACACACATTAAATGGTCATTAATTTTTATTAATTATCCCTAAAGTATCGTATTGTCTGCCTTAAAACCGGAGAAAAAAAATCTTTTAAAGTTTTGACCCAAGTCACCAAAAATGAAACCAACGTAGCTGTATCTGTAATTATTTAAATAATTAGTTTAAGTCAATTAATTTTAATTAATTATAATTAAATTATCGTATTTTTACCCAAAACAATAGAGTATAATATAGAATTCTTAAATATATATATATATATAGAAAATATAGACCTGTATAATATAGAGTGTATAATATAGAAAATTGTGCAGCTCAAATGAGCGCTTTAAAATGTGAGAAAAAAAAACCTTTTCAAGTTTTGACACAAGTCACCAAAAGGGTCGATAAGTCGCCAAAAATGATGCCAACGTGGGTGTATTTGTAATTCATTGAATAATTAGTTTTAATCAATTAATTTTTATTAATTATAAATAAATTACTGTACTGTCATCCAAAATAATCATGTATATAAAATTTCAACTCAATGGAGCACTTTAAGATTTATTTTATTAACGATTGAAAATGCCACGAAGAAAAATAAATATATATAGAGAGAGTGTTGAGCTAATAGTAGGAATTGAATAACAACTTCTTAGATCTATAATCCAGAAATTAAAAACACGAGCATAGTAGCGTTTTGAATGCTAGATTTGAATGCTCGTTTGGGTAGAAAACTAGATACTTAGTTTATGCTTTTAAAAACATGATCTAATCCGATATTGCAGATTTATTTATATTTACTTCTAGTACCCTAGAGACCCTATCGAAACATGCTCAACCCCCATTCAATAACATTTCTCAAATAATTGATAAAATTAATGTGAAAAGTTGTGTTTTTAAAATCAAAAATAGAATACTAGATTTTATAAGTTAAATAGAAATTTCACACTAAGTGAAACTAAAAAATTCAATTTTACAGAAACATTTTACGTAATAATTTTTTTTTATATTTTTACCAGATTTAGTGAGTTAAAATCTTTATGAAAAAGTAAAAAAAGAAAAAAAATCTATGCATTTTTTTTTAATCACGGGCATGTGCTAATCTGTATCATAATCATTTTTTTTATCTTAAATATTTTTCAGTAAATTTAACATTTCATACTCTCTGATAGTATGGAAAATTTATTTTTAAAATTTGAATGCACGAAAAGATACAAAAATGTCATGCAATTAGTAATTTATATTAAATGAGAGCTTGATGATTATGTTTCTCAAAATTCATTCATTGAAAATTTGGTTTGTAATAGGTATGTATGTATATGCTGAGTGTTGTGGCCTGGTATGATAGCACTCGTATTCACACTATTTACAACGTCATATACACTGCTGGCCACCGTAATTGCAACAGCAAGAAAGACAAGAGATAGAGCAACAAAATTTATTTTGTAGATAACATGTTGACCAAGTATCAAATGATTAAATTTATAGACTTCTGTGAAGTGTGGTTCCTGCCAGAACCAGTAGCCAGAGTAGCCACCATTGTTGGAGATCCCCTCTGCCACACGCCTCGGCATTGATTAAAAGAGACTTTAGATGTGATCTTGGGGCACAACAGACCAAGCAGCTTCCACACGTTGCCAAAGTTGATCTAGTGTGACAGCTGGGAGTGTAATCTGAGTTAATCGTTGAGCAACCATGAACCACATGTTTTCTATCGACAAAAGATCCAGAGAGTGAGCCGGCCAAGGAAGCAATTCAATCTGGTGATTGACGAAGAACCTTTGGACAATGCGTGCCACGTGTGGTCGCGCATTATCCTGTTGAAATATGGCTGTGGTCAAGCCCTGAAGGTAAGGAAGGACAACTGGCTCCAACACCTCGGAGATGTAGCTCTGGCTGTTTAAAGTACCGGCAATGCGTACTAGAGGAGTGCGAGAGTGATATCCAATACCGCTCCATACCATAATACCCGGTGCAAGACCAGTGTGGCGGTGCATAACGCAGCTGTTCAGCATCCTCTCTCCACGGTGTCTCCAGACTCGAATTCGACCATCGTGGTGTTGCAGACAGATGCGTGACTCGTCAGTAAAGACAACTTCATTCTATTCTGCCACCCACATCCTTCTTTCATTGCATCATTGGCGGCTGAGACGTCTGTGGTTCTGCGTCAAGGGTAGACCAAGAAATGGATGTCTTGCGGACAGACCACCCTGCTTTTAAACTGCGTCGAATGGTACGCGGAGACTCTGAATGGTGTGCCATTCGCACAATTTGCCTGTCCTCACAATGGTCAATCGCAGCCACCTCAGTATCCTCACGTGAAGTGGTGCACTGAGGTGGATGCGATCGACCACGTCGGTCCGTCGTACCATCCTGCATCCAATGGTCACATATCCGCATTACAGTTGTTTGGTTTCGTCCAACTCGTCTACCGATGTCCCTGAAAGATAATCCACAATCTCGGTAGGCCAGTATCCTTCCTCTGTCGAACTCGGATACTTGAACAAAAGCTGATCGCTGTTTTCTACGAGACATAACTGATTGTTTTTTGAAAAAACCACAAGAAAAACACAATTGCCAAACTTGAAATCGTCGAAATCTCCATGCCTTAAATAGCGCTTTGAGGTGGCTCCACAGGCGCGCGTGATGTGTGTCTGCGCTGAAATTCTAATCATTTGCATATCTCTCCTCCGCTAATGTATGTTGTAAATTTCATGTTATTTGCATGCTTCCTTCAGGGTGTTGCATTTACGGTGGCCAGCAGTGTATAAAGAGAGCATCTACATCCCCCATAAAACAGAGGTTGCCAAAGTGGTGGTCCGCGGATCACTAGTCGTGCGCGAGGAAATTTCACTGGTCCCCAGAAAAATGTGGAACATACTTACTCATCACGTCAAGTTATGTTTTAAGAGAAGTCAAATTATTTTTCCACGAACAAAATAATCCCAAATTTCAAAAATTCTTGTCCAACAATGAATGTTTAGCAAAGCTTGCATAACCTGACATATTTTCCCCTGTTAAATGAACTAAACATATCCTTGCAAGGACAACTTTAGGACGTGTTCACACTACGAAGTAAAATGGATGCGTTTCAAAAGAAAATATTATTGTGGTAAACATGGTTGGTTGAAGACAATCTGCAAATGTTTTCTAATTTTGTGATGAATACATGAAGGAAAATGATGTTAACCAGCAATTAGTAATCCTAGTTAAAAAGAACTTGGAATCACAGAATCTTTTGCTCGTTGTTTCCCAAAGAAAGCAGATCCCAGACATGGTACTATGTGGATAATAGATATATTTGCAGCGAAAAATCAGGATAGTAATTTAAGCATACATCTAAAAGAAAGCCTCCATCGACCTATCATCCGACGAAACTCTAAATTTCATTCATTCTGATCAAGATCTCAGTTTGGGCTTCTCATAAAAAGTGAATACCCTTTTCTTAGTGAACAGGGGATGAAAATTCTGATTCAATTATCCGCAAAATATTTACGTGAAAATGCCTTTTCCTCTCTCACAGCCATCAAAACACGGTACCAATCTCAGCTTGAAATAAATGCAGTTCTCTATCTTGCAGTAACAACATTGGATTCAAATATGCATAATCTTATATCAAGGAAGCAGGAACATCCATCACACTAGGAATGGATAATTCTAAAAATTTGATATACTTAAACCATTTTTTGTTTTGTTTTTACAGTTTTTATTTATATGGTTTAAATAAAGCTTTCATAATTTGGTTACAATTAATAGTTTCATTTTATGTGTGTTCTTAGATCACAATTTTTTTTTCTTAAATATATTTAAGATTTAAAAATTTTTATGAGTGGTCCGTGGGATTTAAATTATGAATTTACTGGTCCGTGAGGTCAAAAGGTTTGGCGACCACTCCTATAAAGGAAACAAGAGACAATTGAATAAGATCACTTAACTAATATTTTATCGTTGTTCTTTATTTTAACTGTGCATCTTCAATAATTTTTTTTTATTTTTTAGCACTTTTAATATAAAAAAAATTGCTCTAATTTGATATTTGCATTTAAAAAAATGCTTTTAACTTCTTAACTGGTTTGCCCGTACACAGTACAGGCTACCTATATCTAGCCACAACTGATTTACCCGTACGCGGGTACTGATATTTTCTTCTTCCTATCTTTGATTTGCACATAGTTTTAATTCTAATAGTGATATTATTAGTGCTAGTGTTTTTAAGAGATGAAGTTTGCGCGCGTGTTTCTTTCTGGTGGAGGCGGGAATTTTTCATTGAAGGCAAGAATTTAAATTCTTGGAAATATTCGATAAGGAACAGAGGGATTGACAAGGCAATGTGAAATTTGTTGTTTGACAAGAAATTAAAATAAAAAGGTAATTGAAAAAAAAATGATATTATCTCGCTTCCTATTACAATGTAAGACTTTGTATTACACCATGCTTCAAATTGTGTGTGCAATAGGGACCGAGATAATATCGGGTTTTTTTCAATTACCTTTTTATTTTAATTTCTTATCAATATATTCATATTCATATATATATATATTCACACAAAGAGAAAGAGGTATGAACATGAAATTTTTTGTAAGTATGAGAGAAATTCTTTTACAAAGAAAATTCTTTCTTCAAAGCACTTCATAGTATGCAGGGTGCATTTATAATAAGCAAACATCTAGCGATTTTTGTGTTTCATACAATGAAAAAAAATGTGAAACTTTAGAATTGAAAAGAAAAATAAAATTCTTCCATTTTTGCATTCTTTTAAGTATTATGCTTAGCTATATGCAATACAAAATGTGTCTTTTTTTGGAACATTTTATATATATATATATATATATATATAGGCAATGCAATTGACCCCCTAAGGGGTCAAGAAACAATTTAATGTCTTTTTAGGGGGTCTGGGCTCTATGTGTCTTGATTTAGACACAGTATTATTGTGAGGATATTAAACATATCAAAGCAGCAGCGCTAAAGACATTCATTTGGTGGCGTATACAGGCTTCTTTCATGGAGGAGGGAGTATATATTTTAAGAAACACATTGATGAAAGCACCGAGCCGTAAATTTATGATAAAAATTAAAAAGAAAGAAAAAGGTTAGGTATAATGGAGTTTCACGTTTTTACAATAAATTGAAGATTTGAAAATAAAAGATAAATTCAACTAAATGCTAGGACAAATTAGGGGTAAAAAGTACATTTAAATTCATACATTGATATAAATAAAAAGCTTATTACTTTTTTAATGAATGCTTGAACGCCTTTTTTTGTGTGTATGAAACTCTTTGTAAAAGTTTTTCTTTTTCCTTTGGATTTTATTAACTGAAATTTATTTTTTATTAATACAATATCTTGTTAAATGATTTTTTTATTAGAAAATAAGTTTACCTTAAGTTATGATGTTCAAAAGCTTTGGTTTTTCATTCAATTAGTATATCGGGGAGTATTTTCTTAGGAAAACACACACACACACACAATTATCGCTAACTTTCAAAGAAAGACTTAATTTTATTTCTAGTTTGGTCTTCCAATTTTTGAAATGAAATAAATTCAACTAGTTAATTAAAAATACATCTGGAAATTTTTCTTTATGACAGATTGCTCTAAATACTTGTAAATATTCTTTAAAAAAATGAGAAACGTGTTATTTTCACTTTCTTTAATTGTAAAAAATTATTATGTTTTCAGGCAAATTAGCCAAAACTGAAAGATTTTGAACCATAATAATTTAAACACAAATAATGAATCGATTCTACTATAAATCAAACTTGTTCGAGAAACAAGAATAGAATTTTTTTCGTTGAAAAAACTTTCCAATTTCGGAATCACTAATAAACGTTTTCCTAATTACCACTTTGCACTGAACTGTCAAAAGGAAAAAATTTAATTGCTCGAAAATGTGTGAAAATTTATCAAACTCTAGGAACTGTTTTAAACACTTTTTTGATGCAATTATAATTTCTTTCTAAACGTGACTTGCCTATAAAAATTTTCAAACCGCAGCTCCGAAACCTTAACTGAAGTTTTTCTTTTTCTTGCGGTATGCCCGTTCTTACTTTTAATTATTACCGAGATTATTGAAATAGAGGTGTAATCACAAACGCGTAATTATAAAATGGGAAATAATTTCACCTCGGCTTTCAACAGTTGCGATTTGTCTGAGGGTTCTTTCGTACTTATAATTGCGGGGAGGAAGAGCAAAAGGGGTGGACAGGAGGAAAAAAAGTTCTTTCATGCGAAATTATCGCTTGTTTTCTTTGCTCGAGAGTTGATAACCACAAATTGTTTCCGGATTAACATTTATCCGAGTTTTCTTTGAACTTAATAATGCGTTTTCTTCATCTTTCTCTGTTTAGGAATACTTTTTTTCGTTTTTTTCCACGCCCTTTTTCCAGTTGAGGATTTGCAAAATTTCGAAAATAATTAAAGGTAATTATCTTTTCGAGAAGCGAAACTTCGAAACTAGATTTTTTCACCTCTGTTTTAGAGATTTTTTAATTTTTTGTTCTACGAAAACAGTTTGAGAACGATGGAACTTTCTCATTGCTGCTAATTAGACTGAGAAATTATCGCAGTGAGCACTCGTCTTCTATGCATTTGGAACACTCACAGTTCTAAATTCAGCTAAAAAAAAAAGTTTCTTTTCAAGCTGCCATTCTTACTTTGGTAAAAGCAATTAAGTTCTGCAACTGGATGCTGTACCTATAGTATAATAATTTATAATACTAGCTTGAATAATAATTTGTGCGAAAGTATTTACTTTTGTCTCCATCAAAATCCTCAGCACTAGTTCACTGTGTTATTTTCCAGCTAGGGAGTTGACGTTTGTCACACTTTTGAAATAAAGACGTGGTCAACATCCATCTCCCAATTAAAAAAATATATGTACATAACGGTAGGCCGAAAGATATTTTTCCATAGTTATACCCTGGAAAAGTTGTCCTATTCTTAGCTAAGTTAGGGGGTAAAAATAAATTTTCAATTAAAAAAATGTATTTCACTCATACATTGCATTTAAAGTTTTGAAAAATTGAGAAATTCTGTTATTTTTTGTCAATTTTTTATAGTTATTTAACATACAATGTCGTAGTGTTATTATTCCAGATTCAAAGCTTGGAATAAGAAGAGAAGGGAAAAGTTAATACCTTTAAATTCAAAATATTTTTTGTTTGTGCACTTTTTTATTTAAAAACAAGTAATATATAAAAAAAAATTTAATTCAATTCCTACTTAGATCAACCAAGAAAAATTTTATTTTATCTACTTTTTATTAAATAGTTACAATTAATATAAATATGTATATACATAGGACAGAATCACAAGATTAATTGGTCATTAATTTTATTCATTATCATTAAAGTATCGTATTGTCATCCAAAACAATCGTGTCTATAAAATTTCAGTTCAACTGAATGCTTTAAGACGTGAGAAAAAAAACCTTTTCAAGTTTTGACACAAGGCACCAAAAGGGTCGCTAAGGTTCTGCACGTAAAATTCCGCCTTTCCAGAGATGCTTTTTCTGCCTTCAAGCAAGATTCCCAAAAGCGGTCGAGCCGCATTCTTAAAAATGCGGCTCAACCGCTTTTGAGAACCCCACCTGAAAGCAAAAAAATATGTGAGGTGCATTTTTGAAGCATCTCCAGAATGGCAAGACTTTAAATGCAGACCGCTTAGAGGGTTAAATGTATTTTATTAACGATTGAAAATTCCACCAAGATAAATAAATAAATAAATATAGAGAGAGTTGAGCTAATAGTAGATATTGAAAAATAGCAATATTTCCTTATATAGAAAGGGTGTTCAAATGAAAGGAATTTGCGGTGTGCAGCATGAGATGCGTAGGGATAAAAATGAGACAGATACATAACTAGAAATAACACTATTTAAAGAGTGAAATGCAAACAAAGTTTGTTAAAAGAAATCAGATAAACATTCCATTGCTCAGGAAGGTTACGAATTCCGTCCACCAAGACTGATGTCGGTTGATCATGGAATTAGCTCAGAACTGTAGTCTTTACGTTATCATCCGACTGAAATCGTTTACCCATTAGGCTTTTCTTCGGAGGTTCAAAGATGTGATAGTCACAAGACGACAGATCTAGATTGTAAGCGGGATGTTCCAGGACTTCTCCCTTTTAACGGGCGATTGCCTTGCATTGTCGTGCAGAAGGATAACACCTGACGACAGCCTACCTGGAAGTTTCTTTTTGATAGCTTTATGCAGCTTATCAGGTGTTTGCCTATACCGTTGTCAATTGATGGAGAAGTCCAGCTCCTTAAACTCCAGTAATAGTGGTCTATCTTTCCGTGTCTACCAACATCCCCTTTCCGGCTGACTGCTGAGCTTTTAATAATCTGTGTCTAGGTAAGTCGGGATGCTTCCATTGCATACTGACGGACTTCCCTTCCGGTTGGAAGGGGTGACATCAGGTTTCATCCTGCCACTATGTGCTGCAAAAAGTCGTCACCATCTTTCTTGCAGCACAACAAATGTTGTAAACTCAGGCCCATTCGCTGTTTCTTGTAGTGTTCAGACAGCATGCAGGGAAGCCATTGGTAATAAACTTTTTAATACTTCAGAAAGTTGGTGACAATATTGTGAACGGTACCGATGAAAAAATTGAGTTCATTTGCGACGTCGTGAATATTTCAACGTCTATTTCCCTTGATTGCAGTCAATGTCCGTAATCAGCTTCTGTGTCGCAACTTCGTGCGCCAGAACGGGCCGTGGAAAAGTCCTTGTCTCCTGTCAAACGTCACCAAACATTCTCGCCCATCTCATCACCATGGGTCGATACACACGTATCACCGTACATAGCCAGCATTCTGCGATGAATATCCCTCGACTTACACCCCTCTACTGTTAAAAACTTTATTATAGCTCGCTGGTCCTTTTTTGGAAGCAGTTGCATTCACACCAGCCATTTTTAAGAGAATACCACGTCCTTACAAATACAGTTATCATAAACGTGCTTCCATACGTGCATGCGTGGTACACACCTACACTATCGCGTTTGTTTCACAAAAATACAGTGAAAATTGTTCACGTGCGACTCTTCGAATAACTTTCATTCAAACACGCCTTGTATATATATATACAATAGCGCACACAGGAATTTTTCAAGGGAGGGAGGCCGGGATTGAAAGTTCACCATTCTTGTATCATGCTCCATTTGATTTTGCCGATTTTCGGGAACAAAACACAATAAAAAACTAATTACTGAATAAATAATTAGCATTAATTAATAAAATTAATCATTAACAACAAATACTTAACTAAATGTTACGTACTATATACTTAGAATTATAATCAATCGGAAAAAAAATCAAGGGCTTTGGAGGGAGGGGGTTCCGGACCCCCAGGACCCCCTCTTGTGTGCGCCACTGTACACATATATATATAATAAAAGTTATATTGGTGCATAATTTTTCGTGGCCGAATTGATTCTTTACGATGATAATTATTTTAGAAGGTTCCTGTTTTACATTTGATTGGAAATGACGAAAAGACAGGGCGTCGCCGGAGGTGAGTGATTACTGTAGTACGTGGTGAGTGGATGATATTATTATAATATTGTGACGAGGCAGTCTTGAAAGTTAACCCAGTTTATTGCACATCATGAAACAAATAACACTTTAAAAACATAAATCATGGACGACACTACACAGAACAAAGACAACAAACACACAACGCAATGCAGCCAACTACATGATTAAAGACACAGAGAGAAGAGAGCGGGAATTCCAATGATCTCAGTATTTATACTCAGCGGGACTTCACATAATTTGGGTGGTGGATGAATGTAGTTCAAGATACACTCGTTTGGCAGAAAACTAATTAAAATAACTAAACGGTTGACCGCACGGACTGGAACATAAATAAATCAACAGCTATTAAAGATTAAATTACTGGGAATTATATATATATATATATATACCCTTTCATCCCTTCAATGGGTGGATAAAATGAGTACTAAGCTTGCTTGGGAACTTAACAGTGGGGGTTTTCGCTTCAGACTGACCTCCTGATCGGAACATCTGCTCATGCACCTCAGGACCTATGGTTGCGTATACTGAGTTGAGCACAGTAGGCCTTGTCCCTCATGGGATGTCGTGCCACTGAGTTAAGTTATATATATTACCATTTCACCTTAACCTTTACAAATGGGAAATATATCTTTCATTTCTATTTTTTATTGAAGAGGATGGCTGTTTGAAATTAGATTTCTGAGAAAAGTTTGACATGATAAAGAGACCGAATAACAGAGTTTTACCAGAAGTCCAATTGCTTGACGCCAGTCTTTTCTTTTGCGTTATTCAGGTTCTGTGGATACGGAAACAGCTCTCATCAGTTCACTACATTGTTTTGATTTTCGGTTAATTGCAGCAGACGATAATGCGACAGTGAATTCCTCGGTAATAATCTTTACTTTTATTGTCCTATACTTTTTGTATGAGGAGCGTCAACGCCAGAAAAAATCTGGTAAGACCATCATTGGAAAAGATTTTGAGTGCCCAATGTTTGGTAATTTAAGGGACTTTTTTTGTCAAATAAGTTTCCTTCTCAAAACGATATCTTAAATGTCATATGTAACGATGTCCAACAATGATATGAGATGTCATCAAGTTCGTGCAACAAATATGTTCAAGCACTTGAAATAGTGTCTTAAAAAACAACATTTTTACAAAAAAAAGCTATTCTTATGGTTTTCGAGGACAGGATATTAATTAGCTGTATTAAGTACTATGATAGTTACTATAAATTAAGAAATACGTGCCATCACGATAGAAACAAGCCTTCCTAAAAATATTGACATCTTCTAAAGTGAATCTACTATGCTATTTGGACTAGTATTTCTGAGGATCACATAAACCAAAAGAGTGCAAATTTGAATCTGTGAACTATTTCATTAAACACACACTTTCATTGCGTATAAAATAAACCAATTTATCTAACTGAGATGTGTTTTACATTACTGGTCACACACAAAATGCAACACCCTGAAGGAAGCCTAAAAACCATGTGAAATTTCCATTATGTATTGGCAGCGATGAAATATGCAAATTATTAGCATTGTAGCGCAGACGCACATCACTTGCGACCGTAGCGCCACCCACCAGCACAAAAAAGAGGAGAATAGATTTCGATTTGAAGTGCCGCAATTGTTTTATTCGTGTTTTTTTTTCTTATGTGTGTCAGCTAAGTTTCGTGGAAGACATCGAGCGTCTTTTGAACAAGTTTCTGAATTCGAACTTAGGAAGAATAGTAGCCTATAGGGGTTGTGGATTATCTTTCATAGAAATCGGTTAACGTGTTGGACAAAACCAAGCAACTGTGATGCGGATCTGTCATCACTGGATTCAAAAGGAAACGATGGACCGACGGGGCCGATGACACCCACCTTGTTGCACCAGGGCCCATGATGACAGGTGGATTGAGCAGTAATGGATCGCGCAGCCACTTCACGAACCCTAGCACAACACCTTCAGTCTGTTACACATCATTCGGTGTCCACTCGTACCATTCGACGCCGTTTGCAGCAGAGTGGAATGTCCTCAAGGCGTCCATTGCTTCGTTTACCCTTGACTGCAAAACCACAGGCGTTTGCGCCGCCAATGGTTTGTCATTATGGCATGGTCGACATCTGAAATGGCATCTCATTTTTCCCATACACGTTTCCATATCTTTTAAAGTTATTTTTGTTCAAAGTGTTATCTATGCCACTCATACCAATCAATTGAGCATCGGAGAAAAAAATGAAACCACCAGAGTGAGATAAATGTGATATCCCGCAACATCATTTTGAATAAAATAATTACTCCCAGTTATATGTGACACTCTGCTGAGAATGAAAAGCGATCGGTTTCCCAGAAGGATATTGGTTACGATGAGTTAATTTGACGGAGGGGGCAGAGGGGATCATCACTCAGAATCAACGTCATATTCCAATTACGAAGCTGATCTATTACCCAACAAACTTTTCCTGCTACCTTTTTGTTGATGCCGGCGCCAAGACCGAAACTACTTCGTCAACAACTTTCTTTGTTCCTGGCTACTTGATTATCCGGAGGGAAAGTTTGATCATTTTTGTCCCGAAATTTCTTGGAACGTTTATTAGGTAGGGGGTCTTCAGTTCATTTTTTTTTTTATATCATTAACACATTAACAGACACAGACAATTTCTTTTAGAAGGCGATATTTTTACATATTGAATGCTTATGAAAAAATTCAAGTACATAACTTCCACTATCGAAGCTATTATTATATTGTATACCTATTTATTATATTGTAGTACATATAATAAATAGCTATATATAATTTACCTCCTATTTGTGTATAATAAATGATTCTAAAAGTAAAGAGAGAGAGTGGTATCAGGAAAGTTTGGAAATCTTTTTTAAGACTGGTTTTATAGACTGAATCCGGAACAAATATATATTTCCGATAAAACCTTCTCGAATGCTAATATTATATTTTGACTTTTCTTCTATAGAAAAAACAATATTTTAGTATGGTTCGTATTTATAACTGAATTAAACTATTTTTTTCTTGCATAAAATGTGTTTTTTTTTTTTTCTCCTGTACTGTAATTTTAAAAAGATTTACATTGATAAAGCTGAAAAGCTGCGTATTTTGGAATATTTTTAAATTTCAAAATTACATACAATGAACATATGTATCAATATATGCATGTGCTTGAACGTTCCAAATTTATATGAAAACTGAAATACTTTTCTGTTTAATTCAGTTTCACTTTTTTTCTTGTTTCACTTTTTGTTCCATGTCTTTGATCTAAGACTCCTTAATAAACCCAAAACGCTTCTCCTCCCCCTCAAAAATATGTTTTGATCAAATTTTCCCTTGAAGTTAATATCAACTTTAGATGAACTCAGTTGTGAATTACGATCGATTAAAAAGCCTGAGTTTAGAAAATAAATATATTTTACTTTAATTGAAGAAAGATAAAATAACTCCTGTGCACCATAAATATCACACGAGACTGACAGAAGTAAGTAAAACAAACAAAATAATAAAAATAAAATAAAGGGTAAGCACAACAGAATAAAAATTACGAAATAAGAAAATATCAAAAAACACAATAAAATACAAACAAGTACATAACAAATTAAAACAATTACTGAACAAAACCAATACAACGAGTAATGAAAAATTACGAAGTCAAATCAATGAAGTTTCGATCCCTTTTAAAAAGACAGAAAGGGAGAGAGAAAAAAACAAAAACTCTCATGTTAACCCTATTTTACCGTAATTTATTATAGAAACTGTATTTCTAACAGAAAAAGTTTTAAAACTTTAGAAGATTCTTTCAAAAATCGGGTTCTAGGTTGCGCATTCGTTGTGCTCTGCGTTAGATTCACCACTGGGAAAAACCACCTTGACTACTGTAAACATGTATAAAATTGAAACAATCGCAGATTTTGTATTTTCGTTTCATCATACATTATACATATACCATTAGTAATACACTATGCAATGTTGAACCCCAATCAAGTGACCGAGGACAACATTTCAGTGGGTTCCACCTTCATAAACCACCTTCATTTGAGCATGTGACGGACCTATACGCGATTTTCTTATTAATCCTTTTGGGAAATCTTTGGGCTATCAATTCGCGTTATTCACAATCAACCCTTCGGAAGAAGAGAATCGGGATAAGTAAATGAACTTACTATAAATAGGCGAGGATTTTTTAGCTTGAAGGAGAGAAGATAGACTCGAGCCAGGTGAGAGTGCTACTGAAGGTATATTAGAATTATAGTGATTTGATTCTTATTAAAATGAATCTTTAAGGCGACGATTGTTCAATAAGATTGAATTAAGATTAGATTATATTAGATAATAGGTTAGATCCTTATTTAAAATCAAGATCAAGTTTGTTCGTCTCCTAATCGCTTGCGTTTTACTGTCATTGTTCCACTTTCACGGTTATCATTGAGACATACTCTTACTATTATTAGTTGAAATTGTGTCTCTTCTTAGTGTGTGTGGAAATAAATAGATTAGTTGAATCATGTCAAGTGTTACTCCCCACACACATCTAGATGCCCTCAAGAAAGGCGCGAGCCTCTTATAAGCATTAAGAATAATGCAGCGGCTTCCATTTTTTTGCATAACACGCCCTCAGAAAAAGTACCAAATGCGTTTTATATATAAATATAAAAATAATTATAAAGGGATTAATTTGTATTACGTGCATGCGAATTCGGAGTTACGCAATTTTGAAATCTCTTCGATCCCCCTTCCCTCCAACACTAAAACTCAGGAACTCAGGCTGAATCAGTGCCAGAGCCTGTTGAAACTGGTAATGTGATTGAAGAAGTTGTCTATCTTGCCAGGCAAATAAATTTAGAAGTGGATAGTGATAGCGTTCCAGAACTGCTGGATTTCCACAATGGGTAACTAACAATTAACGAGCTCATAGAAATGCACGATCAAGAGCAAAACATCGAAGAACTTGAGTTTTTAAATCCCTTTCAATCAGATAATCGAATGACGGTTGGTAATTGGACAGAAGGCCTCAGTTTAATTGAAAAGGGATATATATATATATACAGAGAGATATCAGAAAATACAGACTCCAATATAAAGATCGAATTTTTTTAAAGAAAAACAAGAAATAAAAAATTTATTAGTTAGCTACGATGAAATTTTGTTGAGAAAAAGAAATCTTTGAGCCGACAGACTACTTGTTAGATTTAATGAAACCTTCTTCATCAAAATAGCCTCGGTTTGTGATTTTGTATTTGTGTTATCTAAGATTTTATTAAACGTTTTTTGTTCTAAATTGTTATTTTCTTTCGTCTCCGGCCCCAACTAAAGATAACTTATATGTATATTTACATGGGATATTATATAACTCGACTTACACGGTTATCACTCAGTTCCACCTATCCTGTAAGTTCGGGGTATTACTGTATTCAATTATATGCACCATGGAAAAAAATTATATTTAAATAAGTTTTTGTGCACTCATACCGCTCCCGTTAAAGCTTTTGTCTATCATCTATCTTGAATTTATGAATATGAAATGTTAATCCTAGAAACTTTTAATTTTCTTCTCAAACATAGATTATTGTATCAATTTCACTGCACTAAATTGCGTCCAAAAGACTAAAAATGACGATTTCCTAAAAATGACATTGTTTTACCAATTTTTTTAAAAAAATACTTCTAAATATTTTTAAAGATCAGTAAGTTCAGAAATGTATCATTACACAGTAGACCAACGTTTCTCAAACTGTCGGGTACGCCCCCCTAGGGGTCCATGTTAACTCTACGAGGGGGACGCGAGCCTATTGAAAAGTCGAAAACAAAAGAGTATTTTTAAAAAATTACTGATTTACACAAAGTAAACAAACTAAAACTTTGTGACATAATAAAAATAAATTACATATTTACACTGATATAATACACTTATAAATGTATCAGTATAGCATGATGTATTTTATAATTAATTTACAAAACTAAGTTAAAAACAATTTTAGTAATTTCCAATGACTCCATGGGCTTGTCACAGTAGCGAACACAGAAATTTTTCAAAGGGGGGTCTGGGGTCGAAAGTTCACCGTTCTTGTATCATGGTCCTTTTGATTTTGTCGATTTTCGGGAACAAAACACAGTAAAAAACTAATTATTGAATAAATAATTAGCATTAATTAATAAAATTAATCATTAATAGAATTATAGAATCAGAATTATAATCAATAGGGAAAAATTCAAGGGCTTTGGGGTGTGCGCCACTGGTTTGTCATATGTAAAATAATACACAAAAATTAACACTTATCTTAATAATTTGCATTGTTTATTATTATTCCATTAACTGCTGATTTAAACTTAAGCAATTCGTTCCCCAATGCCACCGTTCTCCACGTACACTTGCATATAAGATTATTGGGGGAGGAAAAGGAATGAATAAAAGTAAATCCTCTGAAATATGTAAATCCATCGCAAACACTGTCAAAAAATTTTTATTGCATCCTAAAGAATTTGGAATAATTTTATGCATAGCAGTGTACAGAAAAGATTGTACTTAGGAAAGATGTTTATATACGCCGGTGGCACTTAAGAGGTTAGAGTAGTATTGTAGCTTTACAGTCAAAGTGTAGTAATATTGAATTCAATACATTGTTTTTGTATGGAGGGGAGCGCGATGAAAATGATGATTGAATATTGGATCGCAAATATTGAAAGTTTGAGAAGTACTGCAGTATACCCCAAAAAATATTTTCAGAAATCTTAAGCAAAATACTTTTGAAACTCAGTCAAGAGGCGAAGGAGACACATTAGCATACACCTAAGGATGATTCGCTCCAAAATTTCCCATCACACCAATACGAGAACATAGAGCTTTCGACACATTTTATGTGCATTAATCCCTTTACAAGAAGCACCAAAACATGAACTCGCGATTCAACAGAAACAATACCGGTGATGAGTTTTTTTGTCCTTTTCTCAGCTACCCAAGTCACTAAGTATGGATATATAGATGGGGGAACTTTTCAATAGAATTAAAATTTATTATTATTTTTAGAGAAGTTTCAAACTAATAAGTTATTTTAGAATCCCTAATTATACGATTATCACACACACACACACATAAGAAATAAGCGTCTCTTATGTTGAGTTCTAAATTGCGTGCTGTGGAAAACGCCAGTTGGCAAATTGTGTACGAAAAACTATTTACAAAGCGGTGAAAATTACTTTCCAATTTATCTTTCTTTACATAAAAATAGCAACAGTGCTCTTTTCTTAAATTTGTTAAGATTGTTTATTTCAGAATTTTAAAAAGATGGGTAATCATACTTTTTTCCTCTAAGAAAAAAAAATGCATGTGTGAAGTCCTTGTTTTTTTTCTTTTTTGTAACCCTTAAGCATGTTACTGCACGTCATGATGGTATGAATATTGAATTTTGTTATTTTTGTCGGTATTTCAAGTTTATACTTCGGAAAATCTTGCTTATAGCATGTTATTAAATATGGAAGCGATTGCTCAAGTTGAAATTCCTCTAGCACATTTTTTTCAGGGTTTTTCTGTTGTATATCGAACAGCACAAACAATGCTTTAATAATTCAATAAATTATCTTTATGGGTTTTTCTTCTTTTTTTTGCTTTTGTTTTTATGCGATTTATAAGAATACAATGTGAACATATTTCGAATTGAAATCTGACAAAATTCTGTAATCTCATACCATTTGTGTAATGTTTGCTTTCATATCCGCTCTAGAATCATGGTGGTGGATTGCGTGTGACATTATATCTACCTAACTTAACATTTTAGGAATGTAGAGAAGACAAAGTGTAACTGTAAGTCATAATTAACTAACTCATTTTTCCAACCGTGGACTAACTAGTAAAAGTCATGCAGACTATGTGAGCAAGTAATTAGGGTCATAAACTCATAGCTTATGTTCTTTTTTTTTCTTTCCCGAATCCCGTTTCAATAAAACACCGCCATACACAGGAGTCGATACACATTAAATTGATCATGATTAAAATTTCTTCTTTTTCTTTTTTTTTATTTGGAAATTTGAATATTACGGTGTAATCTTCGTATAGTTTCAAAATGTGACGTCGATAAACAATGAGTCATGTGTGTTGTACTTAACTGGGATTGTTTCTCTCTTTGTAATTACCTTTCGGTAGCTAGAGTACTATTACAGCTGATTTGTATCCCAGTGCTATGTTGTTCAATGTGCCCTTCTTTGTTTGTTAGAAACTTGTGGCTTGGTTTTACTACTAAATGTAGATGCACTGAGTGCCTAAAACTAGCAAACAATTGTAAATTTATAATAATCAGAAAACATTTATAAAAATCAATGTTCTTTACTTTGTATTATATTAGCAACTACTCAAATTTATTAACTGGGGAATGTAAACTCATTTTTTATTGTTTCTTGATAAAAGAGCATTTGGTACTATATATAGACGCACCAAGAAAAAGGCAATAAACGACAAATGTCAAGATAAATATTCTTTATTAGAGAACCCTGCAAAAATATTCGCTCTTATTGGAGGGGTAGGGCTGTGGTAGCCCAGTGGTCAAAGTATCGGATCATGGTAGGCATGTTATGTGTTCGAGCCCAGTACCACTAAAGACCCACCGTGTAGGGCAGCGATGCATGTTAAATCTGTCGAGAGCTGAAATGTCCTCCCGTTGGTGTGGTGTGGTAATTAGGAGAGGGGAGTGCCAGCTCAGGTGTCGTCTACGTCACTTGACCATGGTTCAAAATGACGTGGTCTGTCGCCAAAAGCCCTCGTGTAGCTGAACAGTGCGACGTTAATATTCACTCACTCACTCACTGGAGGGGTAATTGATGCGTCTTTTCCTTAACACAACTAGTAATGGTTCACCAATGAAAATGTTGGGATTCGTTATTAATAACTATGCGTAATTAGAAATTTTTAAAAAATATTCTACAGTATTATTTGTAAAATATCTGTAAAATACTGTTACGTAGGCTTGGCTACATATTCCTCGTGGACAGCCTTCGGGTTTGACGTTTTGGCAGTAAATAGTAACAATTGAAGTTATACGATGAAATCATAACACGAAACTGCGACCCGTGGGTTAGGTGTGACCTGCCTGAATATTCTACCCAACTCTTCTCAAATTTTAAAAAAGTAGGAAAGAAATTTTCGATTTCAGTGCCTTAAATTATATATTTAAGGATTTGTAGTACTTTTTGCATGAGCGAAAATTTATTAAACAGTCTTTTAAACAATCCTCTAAGAAACGATTTTTAAAAAACTGTTAAATTTGTCCTTTCCGAACACTTGTATTGGATAGTCAGGCTCCTTTCTGCGTACTGCCTCTCTTATTGACAGCGGTGAGTGATGAGGCCAATTTGGCGACAGTTTGCGGCAGATGTTTCGCCAGCTACTACTTAACGGTTGCTTAATAATTCAACATCTCGTAGAGTGATCAAATATTTAAAACGTTTTGTCATTCGAGATGTCACTATCTCTGGCTTTGCGCTTTCTTTTCTTTCTCCCCGCGGGCTTCGAAATCAATACTACATTTTTTTTCATTCCGATTTTTTGCGTCAAATGGATAACTAGTTAGCTGATAGCTCGATTGATTTTTAGTCGCTATTCATTCTGTCAACTGCAAACGGCATGATGTTTTTATTAGATACGTACGCGGTGGGACTTTTTCGTTCCTTCTCTCTGCGTGCGTGTTTCTTATTATAGAATATTCTATTTCCTGCTCGAATTATTTTAGTCGGAAGTTCAAAGAGAGTTATTTAACTTCGATTCGAATGAGAAAGTAAGCTGGGCAGCTGGTTTTGATGTTTTAAGTATTTGTTTATTTTATAATTAATTCTTCCTGTTTACAAATTGTATAAGTATACAATAAAAAAAAAAGATTATTCTTTCTTAAGAGATTGAAGATAAGAAGAAACGAAACATGTGTGTGTGTGGACATTTTGATTCAGTAAAAATAGTACACACAGATTTAAGCACAAAAATGCACCAAAAGAATTAAAATCCTAAATTTTAATGGTGAGAAAGTTGCTAATATTTAGGTTTGTATTAGTGATGACAGCTAGGAGATTACGAGAAAATAAAAGCATTAAGTAAAAACAGTTAAAAATTACATTTTTTATTAAAAAATTTTTAAAATGTAATTTTAATATAATTTACTCTGTAATAATATTAATTTGTGATCCAAGTGTCCCCTATCTATGTCTTATCTTTTGTAACTGAGACATGTGCGCGCATTTTTTTACACAAATTATCGAAGCCTAGGCCTATTGAAATGATCTGCAGCCGCATTTGATATTTCGCATTTAATTTGTTTTTATATTTTGCTTTTGCAGCCCCTCCTTTTAACTTAAATGCATTGTTCTGAATGGTATTAAAATGTTTACAGTTATGGGAGGAATCCTGAGCATTTTACGTAAACTTGCAACCCAAAGTTGAGCAAAACTGTCCGTGCCTAAATTTAGATTTCAATGTTGAATCTGTTGATATGACGACAAGTTGTTCCCTCTCCATCATTGTATGTGTTTCTTCCACAGATAAAAAAAAAGTGCATTTTCAATTAGAAAACTATTTATTTCTGCAAAACTTCTGTTATGTAAACTTAACAGAGAAACTAAATTCATTTTATATATACACGTATTTATAATTTTTGTTCGATTTTTGTGACTCGTGAAACCCCTGAGTTTCCTTGTGGAATCCCAGGGTTCCGTGGAATACAGTATAAAGTCCACAGGCTTATATATCAAGTTCAATAAGCCTTTGAAAATATATATTATGAACATTATACACATTCAAAATATATGAAATAGTATAAACACTCTGATTATTCCTTACATTCAATTTAAGGAACGTTCTTTAATGAATAAAAAAAAATTGTGTGTATTGTTTAAAAAAAATTTCTGAAATTAGATAAAATAATATAGACGTTCTAGATTTTGTATGGGTAAGACTTTTTTTCCCTTCCGTGAGTAGAATAATACAGTAATGCGATACTTTAAGAAAGAAGTATAATTCGGTAACCTTTTTCATTATTATCGAAGTGGTAACTTCTTTAGGCGCGTTTTGCTGAAGAATGAATCTAAGTTAAGCGTCCGGTTCGGCTGCGTTACACTCAATCAGCTTTACTCGGCTCCAGATGGCAATCGTGCTCTGGTGGGTGGCGCTTACTTAGTTTTGAATTGAAAACTTTTTATCTCGGGTATTTTTTTAAGTGAAAATTTTATGCACGCTTTTCCCCGTGGAAGTTATATTTTCTTTATTTATATATTACTGTTATGCAGCACACTTTCACTCAACTCAAGCGAGTGAATGAGAGAAGAGGAGCTCAAGCGAAAATAATTAGGAAAAAAAAAGATTATTCTTATGTAGGAGATTGAATATAAGAAGAAAAGGAACGTGGGATTTATTTTTTTATTCCCTTAAGCACAAAAATGTGCCAAAAGAATTAAAATCCGAAATTTTAATGAAGTTAATTGGTGAGAAAGTTGCCAATATTTTGGTTTATGTTAGTGATGACAACTAGGAGATTACGATAAAATAAATCATTAATTGTGAAAAGGTAAGAATCCTCCTCTTTTGTTTACTTAGAGAATTTTAAGAAAAGTAAACTGATCTTAGGGCATAAGTTTTGATAACTTTACATAGTATATACGGCGTTATATAAGCTATATAAACGGTACTTACGTATTGTCACAACCCTATTGGCGACATTATATGAAAGGAAGCACATGGTTGCCAATTCAGAGTGTACGACACGTGGAAAATCAGGGTTGTCAGTTTGGTGAGTTATCTTGAACGTTGGCATTGTTGCGAGTGCACGTAAGTACCATATTAACATATATTGCATAAATATAATCTAATTTACATATAAATATTTTTAAATAATTTGACATTTAATTCGTATATGCTCCTTTACAAATATATAAGAATGCATAACTATTTAAACATTGTCCTCTACAGAAAATGGAAGAAATGTACAAATCCACCGATGAATAGGCACTAAAAAGAAAAGTGCTTATGGCCGACATGCGAAAATGTCATAAAAGAAAAAGTACGTCCGAAGAGTTTGAATCTATTGGTCTGAATAAATCAGAAGTTTTCACATCTAATCATTAGGCCATAAGCATACACAATTTTTTTTACTACAACTAGAAAAACAATAAAAATAAATAAATAAATAAGTGTATGATCAATATACACAATAATATAAACACAAAGCCATTTATTTATTTAATATCGTACAAACTAGTTTTGTTGCATTAATTGCTTTTGCAATGTTTACAAATGTTTTGACTTGGTTTGCTCATATTTGATTTAAAATGTTCAGTCCCACTGAAGCTCTTATGAGTTGATCTTGTACTTTAAAGCACAAGGGGTCTAGACCCCGCCCCATAGCCCTTGTTTTTTGTTTCGATTGATTAGAATCATATGTATGTATTACGTAAAATTTAATAATTTATTTTATTAATTAATGAAAAATTTTTATTCACTTTCTTATATTTTTTACTATTTTTGTTGTCAATAATCAATAAAATCAAAATAATAGGTTTGGTGGTGTATTGGGGTATGATACGAGAATGTTGGACTTTTGACCCTGAAACCCCCACCCCCTCTCCCCTCTTGAAAAATTCTTGTGTGCGCCACTGAGCGAGAGACAAAAGATAGATAAGAAAGAGATCGAGAAGGAATTTTCTAAGCAGAAAAATTTGATCCAATAAAAAGAATTTTATCAATTAATGAAAATTCCTAAAGATGTAAAACATAATACACAACAGAGTGAAGAATGCATTCCTTAAATTTGAAACTAATGCTTAATTAAACTGAAATTAGAATTACCGAACACGAATGGTTCTTGAAATATGTACGAACTTACATCGATTTTAAAAGATGTTTTTAAAAATGTTTATTTCTAAATGATACAACAATTAGAATTTTGAACAGAACAATTAATTAAATATGTTGTGATTCAAAGTCCTGAAGTAGTTCTTAGCTTCTTAGCTGCCGGCCTCATTCTGTGATCATAGTTATTTGATTGTTTTTCATTATTAGCAAATAATTGAAACAGTTATTTTAAAATACAGGATATATTATTTGAAAAATGCAGGATGAAAATGACAATGATAAATAATCGCATTGTTGGAGATTGGATCTATTATGACAATGAATTTATTACAACTAATTACTAATAAGTGTTCATATAAAGTCACAAAAATGTTATCCAAATTATTGTTACATGAAGGAGCCACAAAAAATATTTCCTTCTAATTCAAGAGTTTGCTATGCTTTTTCCATGGTAACTAAAATTGTGTCGAATTCAGTTCCATTTGATTATGAATTAATAAATGAAAATCTTCAAATATTATTACTTAATGATTGTAGCTCTCTTACACCAACACCATTTAAAAGCAATTTAATTTAATGCACAATATAATATAGTGGATTCGAATCCTCCATGGTGCTTTTGAAAAGGCTTGGAGATTCATCTTCCACTGGACACTCTTTTTAACTTGGACGTCGTGCGAGAGATGGCGTTACTACGAGAAAATTATGTAGGTTCGTGGAATTCTCTTCAATCTTTTATTTGTCTGAGTGTGTCGCTCCTCCGATACTTAACTAAGTAATTTCAGTTTCATTAAATAAAACAGTAAACTATAGGTTCCATATTTTGTTAATTATTTCATGGAATGGAAGCAAACAAGGCGAGAAGCCAATAATAGCAGTTATATCTCAAACATATTAAAAATTTAAATTTTTGCAGTTATTCCCTATCATGTTGTAGAGTATTATAAATGCGCCTTTTAAATTCAATCATACCATCCTTTTTATTTAAATATAAAAAGAAGAAATTTATATAAGATTATTCATGTAGTAACAAAAAATTAAGAAATAATATGTTTCTTCGACCACACACATCTTATTCATGTAAATAGTGGTGCATTGAAAATTTAATGTGTACTTAACTATCCCAATCACAATAATGACTATATTTTTAGCATTAAATATATATATATATATATTCTTTTATATATCTTTGGCGTTCTCATTATATATATGTGTGTGTGTTTACAACGTTTATTTATTTATATGAATTTGTATATATACGTTTAGCAAATTGCTATACAAATTCTTCATCAATAAAAGAATTTATTAATTATATCCTTATATATATATATCAACCTTCAAGTGCTATTTTAACAACCAATTGAGCAGCTAGTTACTTTTCAATTTTGTTTGTGTTACAATAAAGTCCTGCTTTTACCAATAATGAACTTAATTTTAAAAATATATTATTTCAAAATGAAAATGTAATGTAACATCTTTGTAATGTTTTATTCTAATGAAAATAATTTTTTTATAATACTAACATAGCACACCTTGGTGGCTTAAGCTTTTCTTTGCAAAACACACATTCCGTAGAACTACTCAACAGATTGTATTTTAATGTCACATAAGTGGGATGAAATGGGGGTTACTAAACTTATTATTTGATATCACGTCTCTTTCTTGTGTTTTCTTTTTCCTCTTTAGCCGCATGTTGTTTTGAATGTCCAATGTTATTAGAAAAATGTTCTGCTAACCTAAAGTAACTAATATTTTACTGGTTTCTGTAATAATGATCAAAATACAACTTTTAGAAAACAATATACTTTGAAACATTTATTTACTTACTTAAACTATATTTTTAAGTTATTACCTCTAAGGCAATTTAAAATGATTCTTCAAAAAACCCAGTGTTTTTAATGTATTCAATTGTATCGTTGCTACTCGTTGCTTTTTTACTATCTTAGCATCCAAAATAGGGCTTTCACCCACGTTTGCTTAGATTTAGGGATGATTTTCACAGACTATTTCGAATCCCATTCCGCCGTCTCGATTCTATACTTTCGTTCGCGCTTTCCAAGAAATGATCCATATTTTAACAGGTTGTATCATTAGAATTTGAATTTGAGATGCAAGAGGGGTGGATAAATTCAATTTCGCATAAAAGCAACACAAATACTGAGTTTAAAAAGTATTGGAGGGATTACTTAATACGTCTCTTCATTCACAAACATGTACTTAATTGAAAATTCAATTAAAAACATTTCAGCAGATACTATCCTACAATAAACATGATTGAACAATATCCCCTTTTTGATAGCTGAATTAGGTTCATTTTGGTAAATTATTTCACTTTGCGCGTTGTCCTTTTCTTCTTGCATGTAAATGTTTAAAATTTAAGACAGACTTATGTAACAGTAATCCTTAAATTACCATTAGAGTGATTACAAGAAGAAGAAGAAAAAAAGATTATTACAAGTTAATTAATTTTATATATAAGTTTTTAATTCAGAATTTCCGCTTCGTACCTTAATGCGTGCACAACTGTCTTGAGTTATCTTGGCCACGGTGGTGAGGCTGATCATGGTTGCGAAGTCATGACCGGTATCGTGGGTTCGAGTCCTGAAGCCACTACAGACCTGCAGGGTAGAGGGACGATGCGCATTAAAGTTGCCTGGAGCTCAAACTCTTCATAAAGGAGTAGTGAAAATATTTGGAGAATGGGTATATTTTGGGTATATAATGTATATAAGGTATATAATGGGTATATAGTTCAATACTGGATCGCCATTAAAAATTACAAGATCCTTTGCCAATAGCCTTCGAGTTACTTATCAACTTTATAAATCAATTCATACTCAATTGTGTTTCGACATAGCGTGTTACCAAGTGCTAAATATATCGTAACATTCGGTGTATAATGCACACCTCCGCATAACGCGCACCTAAACTGCTGTCAAGCTGCAATTTTTAATTTTTAGGTTTATTCGCCGTATAACGCGCACCTCCTTTTTTACGAAGATATCTTAAACATACGCGTGCAATAATTTTATGTTTGAAGTCATTTATTCTATGTATTATTCTAAGCCAGGGGTGTCCAACCCAATTGACCTCGCGGGCTACTTCGTAAAAACATAATTTCGTGGGCCCATATAAAAATATGTATCTTTATATTAGATTTAGACCCACTACAAACATTTAATGGGATGAAAATTTAAGGCAGATTGACATATCATTGTTGTTCTCATTGATTTTCATGAAAACCAACATAGATAATATAATCACAAAAAATCAATGATCAAATAATGTATAATTTATTTGACTAGTGAGATATTTGTTCCTTAACTCTTTTATTTAGTTTTTGCAAGTCGATCTCAATGCGTGTATTTATGCATCGTAATTGATGTTACAGGTTTTAATCCGTTAAATTTGAAAGCGTTTTATGTTTGATAAATTTTATTTTCGAAAAGAAAAAAAAGTAACAGAAGCAATGTGATAAAATAGAAACAGCAATCGAACTTTTGAAGTAATAACTTTTATTGGCGCGTTTTGCTGGAGAGTGAACTTGAATGAACGTCACGCTCGGGTATATAACGCTCATTTGGCTTTTTTCGTCTTTAGTCGGACATACACAACCCTAAAAAGAAAAGGAGGGACGTTTCCTCTACCACTCTGAAACGCGGTAGTTTATCCCCCCTCCCAATACTCCGCAAAAGTGAAGTTCCTAGCTTCGATATAAGTAGGGCCCCCCCACCTCTTTCTACGGAAATGAATAGGGATTCTTTCTAATCCTAGTTGAAGCATGAAAATGAAACGTAATATTTTTTAAAAAATAGGCTTACAGAGAAAGAGAAATCCTACACTAAAATTAAACATAAAATGTAGAAAAAGGACAAATTTTTATAGAAGTAAATAAATAGTATAATTATCATTAGCAATACTGCAGCGATCTTAAGAATAAAAATCTATTTTTGTAAGCGAATCGGAATAGCAATGAGCAAATAGTTCTATTAATCACGTTACTTAAATATACTTTGAGTCTAAAAAGAAAATTAAAAAAAATTAAAATTTAAAATAACAAAATTAAGCATACAGGTATTAAGAAAAAGTTACATTAAATAATTTGAATACAAGAAAACAAAATGTAATTAAGAAGACTTTCTCCTTGCTGCAGCACCGGATGTATATGTACAAAACTGCCATACAATGACAAAAGAGCTGGTATAAGCCAGAGATTATGCGATATAAATCTTCTGATTAAATCCCTTATTAAAGGTTTTGACCCAGATTCCTCTCTTCCCAATCAACTACATGTCTTACTATTCCTTTGCTTAAATTAATTCATGAATAGAATTGAATATTGTTAAATTACAACCAAAATTCACACAAAGCCGGATCGGGTCTTCTGAACAAATTACCTATGATTTTAAGTAGAAATTTTAAAGTAGATTTTTCAAAGACAAATCAAAACCTTTAGTTGATTTTTTAAAATCAAAATTCAATTTAATTATGTCAAATGATCCAAATGAAGCACGAGGAAGTATGGAACAACGCTTGACGGATTTTTTATAGATATTTAAATAAAATTTTGAATCTAAAGGATTTATAACCTATTTCAGCTACCATAAACCTATTGTTTCCTTCTTAGAATATAATTAATTCCAAAATATGATTGTATATTTCGCACAAAAATATTACTTTATGAGTACAGACATATGAATAAATAATTTTATAGGACAGTACTGATATCCCTTGTTTTTTATTCACCAAACTAGTCCCTGAAATAACATTACAAAATATGAAGTTATCACTTCTATCGTGTAATCATAAGCACACACACTTTTTTTCAAAAGTGACCATATAACTTCATTGCCTACTATGGTATTACGATAGTCAAAACATTCTCAAACCTAGTTTCAAAATCTAAAAAAGGGCATTTAAATGTTGAACGTAGATTAAAACGTCTTTTTCTTGGTAGATTGTCTATGACAATTGAGAAGCTGGGAAAATTTGAGACGTGCATTATTATACTCCTTTAGCATAATTCTGACAAAAAGGCTGAAATGTGGTCCTTGTTTTAATAAAATTTATGCTATCGCCTTGTAACGGCAAATTATCCTCATTCAGTTTAGTAAATAAATCTGTTAAATAGGTAAGTCTGATTTCCACTTGATTAAATTTTATTCAAAATTAAAGTCATGATCTGGTTTAATGAGATCCACTATCATAGACCCCATTGATCTCATGGACCTCCAAATTATTTTTTCAGTGACGTGGACCTCTTGCAGGTCGTCATAGAGCCCTTTGGGACCTTAAATGAAAAGGTTTTTAACATTACAATATAAGAGAGACGACGTATCAATATTATTTTAAACCGGAAGAAAATTTTTGACTGATTAACATAGGGAAAAATAATGTAGCAAAATATAGTAATCTCTAGATATTCTATAGATTTCAAAATATAACTTTGATGTTTGAGTACTTTTCTATCTGTGAAATACATTTTAAATTTGATTTTATTTCTGTAACCCTTGGGCAAAAATCGATAATGTGTGATATTAATTAATCATTTTATTAAGATATAATATGTCACGTTAATTTATATAAAGAATTGTGAACACATAACAAATGACACGACAATTGAAATACAACTGGAACTTTGATAACAAAAAAAAGAAAGTATTGAAAAAGTCTCCCATGTTAAAAAATGTTGCCAAAATCCTCATTTAAAGTTAAGTCATCAATTCTGTACCGGCAGCCAAAGTTTTTTTAAGGAACAGAAATAAAAAAAAAAGTATTTTTACAATCAGGAAAAAAAATTTTATAAAATGAATTTTTAAAATTTTTTTTAAAAAACAAATATTGCGAAAGTGATTTTGATCGTTTCATGAACGTTATGAAAAAAATGAAAATTGGGCAACAGCATGACTTCCGTTTCGGAACCAATGCGACTAGTATGTGCTCTTTGATGATTCTCCTGCGAGAAAAGCACTCTCCCCTGCACCTAATCCAGAGGGTGGAGACAGTCGGACTCGGAGTTTCCCGATTGGTTCGCGTCAGCAGTCCGTTATGTCACCCAGTCACGGCATCTCCCCATTGGCCGAGGCTTCACTCTCTTGGGCTGCGGGAAGCAGAAAAACGCGAATTGCGTTTCTGCCTTTCTTTATTTCGTTCTTTTTTCCACGAGGGTCGGCGGATGGTTTTAATTGACGGAGGGTCTTCCTCATGTCAGCAGACAAACGAGCGTGAATCATGGGACTCGTAACGCTTCAGGTGATCGGATTAAAAGTGGATGTGAAATACATAATGTTTATATAGCGACGTCAAATAATATACTTCATACGTAAATCCCTTTCTGCAATATTAAAATACGTTCAATTTAAAATCAGATTACTTGACTGATGGCCATATTTTAGCAGAAAAAATTAGATAACAGAGAATCTTATTCAGAAGTACATTTAATGATTTCGGAGGGAGGAATAAAAAAAACATCTTTTTTTTTTTCAACTAAAAATATTAAGAATCGATTAAGGTGGTATTAGTAGTTAGTGTTGCCTCCGTTTACTGTACTATACGGATATTTTTCGTTCAAAACAAGCAAATTTTATATTGAAATGTATCTACATGTTTACTTTTTGTGAGTTAAATACAACTTTAAATATTCTTATATAAAATTGGAAAGATTAATTCTTATTTCTAAGTGTTTATGATAATCATTTATGTCAGGTATTCCCAACAAGTTCCGGAAGAACCCTTTGGGGTTCTGTGGAAGTCTAGAAAGGATCTGCAGTATTCCAGGAATCTACTGGGAGTCAATGGCAGTATTTTTTGGTAGCAAAATTTCATTAATTTCTAAGGATTTTAAGTATTGGTTAATTTAAACTGTATAATTTTTATTTACGCCACTCAATATATCAACACAAGAGCTACTGGCTGCGAAACCTCGTAATATTGAGCCACGGCCAAGTGATTCAAAGTTCAGCTGGCATCCCAATTTATATATTTTTACGCCACCCCAAGAAAGGACTTTTCCCTCAATATATTTTAACGTGCTTCAGTCCCTCTACACGGCGGATCTTTAGCGACATCAGGACTCGAACTCGTAACTCGTCAACGCTGGTCACAAGTACACGGACATAACCATTTTGGGCAACTTCAGCCTTTTAATTATTGGGTCATATTCTTTAGAGTAGATAGTTTGCATAGGGAGATGGGATCCACACGTCTAAAGCAGATTGCCATGCCTTAAATGAAAATGTAATATAAATCTAAAAAGTCACTTTTTATCTAATTTTTTGTTCATATTTTTAATTTGCTACCTTGAAGGTTTTTTTGTGCAATCATTAAAAAAAAAATGTGGTTATGATGTATACACTAAAATTAAAAACTTTGCCTAAAACCCCCAGGGGGTCAGGGCCTACTGTGCCCACCCCAGTATACATGACCATTGGGGGGTGCCCATTGAGCAAATTTTAAGTCCATGAAGCTTAAATTCATTATCCCAAACTTGGAGAAGTTGAGTTACTCAAGCCGCAAATAGATTCCGAAAATATGATGGGAAACGCGATATGCTATTTCCACTCAACCACAGTTTCATATAACTAAACCATTTTATTTGGAAAAATTTAAGGGATTTATGAAAAGTTATATATATATATATATATATATATATATATAATATATATATAGGCCAATTTCTACTAACAAGAGATCACATCAAAATAAACTCGACAAACCACATAAAACAGCAGGAAAATAACTTAAGAAGAACAAAGAGTTCAGAGAATATATAAAATGGATGTACAGTGCCTGAAGAATTACTGACTTAGGACATTGTATATAAAATTAATTTATATAAAAGTGGGGTTGAACATGCTTTTTGGCCAGCCAACCTTCCCCTTTATTTGTAAATAACACTGAGCAAAAAATGGGAAATAATGGATAGAATTCTAAATCCATTACAAGATAAGGTAACTTACCAAAAGTGCTTACAATTGAAACCTTAATCTATTGGAAATTCTAATGATTAAGATATTCTTGAATACAGACTAAATCAAAAGATTGGCGAAATGCGCATAACAAAGATTAAAATTGGAAATAAAATTAAAATAGTTCATATTATAGCATAACTATAATAACACCAGAGTAAATATGAAAAATAATAGTAAGTAATTTCTAATCTAATATTAGACTATGGAATACTATAACAAATATTTGTTTATAGTAAAGCTATTATCAATCTCATAATTTTAATCCTAACATATTTTGAAATAGCTTTATTTATATAACTATTATAAATAAATTGGATTTATTTCTGATTTAAGCAATATTAGTAAAATTGTATAGTTATTTATAATGTCATATATATATATATATATATATATATATCAGCAGCGCACAGTCCTAGGGGTCCAGACATATAGCCTTGATTTTTTTCGATTTGTAAAATTCGTATAATTTGCGTAAATTTTTAATTATGTATTTGTTATTAATAATTAATTTTATTAATTAATACTAATTATTTATTTAATAATTAATTTTGTATTATTTTTGTTTCCGGAAATCGGCAAAATCAAAAGAATATGTTGGGCGGCGTATTGGATCATGATGCCAAAATGAAGGACTTTCGACCCTGGACCCTTCCCCCCTTGAATAATTTTTGTGTGAGCTACATATATATATATATATATAGATATATATTGAAAGTCGGTTGATATTCTAAGAAGTTTGGGATATCGTATTAATCTATAGTTCACTGCCTGAAAAACTGGCATCATGCAAGAATTAAATATTTTTAGGTATAACTTTGTTCAACACGATAAAATATAAATTCTGGTGTTAATCCCCCCCTTTTCATTATTCAAAAAATCTCAAATCCTTCATTTATTATAAATATCACAATTCTTAATGCCGATCATATATATAAAAACTCTATTAAATTTAAATACTCATTAATTAAATTAAATGTAGATGACTTGAAAATGTTCCACGTATTTTCTGTTTTGAAAATATTTTGTATGAAATTGAAATAATAAATAAATATAAAGAAATGGTAATTTACTGCAATATCTAAATCTTCTGAGTACGATACGGAAGCGAAATGAAGAAAGAACAACGGCGGCTTCACTGTGATGTCTACAAATCTTGCATAATTAGGATATTACGTTAACTCACTTCTTCCTTATTATAGATAAATAAAACTAGTATAAAATAATTTGACAAAAAAATAAATAAATAAATAAATAAATAAAAATTCACTTTAATACCTGTAAAATTAGGAATAAATTATCTTGTAATTTTTAAATACAATATAAAAACCCCTCTATTTCTGCATTTTTTCATTTGTTTGTATGCGAGATCGTTCAATACGTAAATATTTAATGTAACAAGAATTGATATTATATCAGATAATATAACTGTAACACGACTTTATTCGAATAATCGTTGTAGTCTCTGAGATAACAATGTGTTGTAGTTTTAATCCCTAATTGAATAAACTTCCTGGGGTGAAAAAAAGATTATAGTCCAAGAATTTGAGTCAAGTCAAAATAAGATCTGAACAAGTATTCTTTTAATTGAATTAAATGATTTTTTCGATTCTCAACTTCAGCGGAGAAGCAATGATCAGTAAAGTAGGGTGGGTGGGGAAGAAATAAGAATAAGAAATAAGAAAGTAATATATATGATTTACAATTGAAATTCACAAAATTCAATTTTGTCCCGTCTAACTCGATGTATTCCAAGTTAAATTCGTGTGCAGTTACGATGGAAGTTGACGACTCTTCTTGAAAAGGAGCGTTATTTTCGATAACTATTTGTCCTTCCGATTGAGTTCAACCCTTAAGCGGTCAATTTGTTGTCCAAAATGTTTCCAAAAATGGCTCTTTTTTGTATACAACTAAGCATAATATTTAACAAAATGCTAAAATAAAAGAATTTTTTTTTCAATTTTAAAGTTTTCACACTATTTTTTATTTTATAATTGAGAACACAAAAAATCCCCTAAATGTTAGCTTTTTATTAGTACACTCTGCATGCTATGAAGAATGTTTCATATATCGTTAAAGGATTCCTCTTATTCTTACAAAAAAAAAAAATTCAAACGGTTGAGTATTTTAGGTATGCGTGCATATACGTGTATATATGCGCACACAATCTGAAACATATAATTTTAGAGACAATATGATTTTTTTTTGATTAATTTTTTCCATTTTTATTTCTTCTCAAGCAACAAATTCCACATTATCTTGTTAATCCCTGTTCTGTATCGAATATTTTCAAACATCCAAATTCCTGCTTTCAATGAAATATTCCCATCTTCACAACAAAGAAAATCCCGGATGAGAAATATTCTAGTACGATGGGCAAACGACATCTCTTAAAAAAACTAGCACTAATAATTCCACTATAAGAATTAAGAATATGTGCCAATCACAAAAACAGAAAGAAGAAAATATCAGCTCCCTTGCAATGCAAGGGCAAACTGGTTGTGGTCAGCTTTCGGTAGCCCGTGCATTGTACGTGCAAACCAGTTTAGGGGTGAAAGCAAATCGTTTTGTTGTAAGCTTGAAAATTCAACTCTACTTCAACACTTTGAACATATTCGCAAGTGGAAAGTATTTGTGATTAAGTTGAAAAAAGGATTCAGGGAACAAAATGAGAAATAATTTGCCGAAAGTAAAACTAAAAGGGATAAAAAAAACCTCAAATGGAAAAAAAAAAAATTAAAAAATTGCTTTGCTCCTTTCGTGAATTGGATTGTTTTTATATCAATCAGAAATATTGCCATTCGTACAATTTTTTTAAATCTTCATAAGTAAGAATTTTTAATAAAGAAGAAACAGAAATTGTGTGAAGGCTGCTTTAAAGAAAAAATTAACAGAAAATAACCCCTTAGTGCGTAAATAAAAAACTTTCATCCAAAAAAAAAAAAAAAAATCTAGAAGAAAGAAAACTGGAAACAATAAAAATATAATTCAATTACAAAGCTTTCATATGAGAATAGAAATTTTGGAGTCGATTATAGAGAATATATATATATAATCGCGTCATCTGTCCGGAGAAAACATGATGAAAAGATGAAAAATTTTAAATATATATATACTTGAACATCATTTTAAAAAAAGAAATTTAATAAAATAAAAAAGAAAATTTTCAAAAATTAAAGATAATGCTTTTTGTATATAAATAATAAAAAATGAGAGTAACTTTAAAAAAATAATAGCAAAAGCGCGTTTTTTTAGATATTTCTTCAAGAAAATTATAAAAAATCAAGACTTAAAGTTAGATTCGCATCAAGAAAACGTGAAGTTATTTGTAGCACTTGTAAACAACTATTCTAAAAAAAAAACTGTAAAAGAAAATGGAAAAGGAACATTTTTTATAACTATAATCCCATTTCAGAAACTTTTACCTTATTCTTCTGAAATGAAATATGATCCTTTCCATTTCGACCATCCATTCAGTGCCAGTGATATTCTTTTTGGCTCACTGTTTGTTTTTTTAATCTCTATTTATTGGTTCCAGCATCCTAAATCCTTCGTCTTTGTCATTTGTTTGTTTGGAGAAATCGCTTTCCAGGTGAATTTTTTTTCTTTTTGCCCTTATATGATGCGTCCTAGAAAACCTAATGAACAATTCAAATAAAAAAGGATTGATTATCGCATTTTACAATTTCATTTCATTTTATTACATCCCAAAGACAATTTTGTCTAAATAAACAGAACTTTTGTAAATCAGAAGACAGTATTTGAAGAAATTTATTAATTTGAGATAAAATACTATAATACATAAATAAGTTTTGGAGGGCGTTATACATGTCATATACAAGATGTTCTAAATTCATGGTACACGTGTTAGGAACACAATTAAACAAGCCCAATTCACAATACGATCCATGGATGAAACTCAATGTGGGGAAGCTCTGTAGTGCGATACATGTTGCGTTATGGAATGAATATAAGTGAAGCGGAGTGTCGTTAACAATACTTTTCTTTAAGGGGACATGTACGATTTACGCAAGTAAAAATTTTAATTTAAGGATTTTTAAATATTTTTTTTGGTTGCCTCCTATGTATGTGCAGGTATACTATGTTAAATATATTTGTGCTCAAAATTTCATAAAAGCCAGCCATGTAATTTTTTTAAGGAAAAAATTGAAATTTTTGAAGTAATTTTAAAATGCTACTCCTACAAAAATTGACGCACACGCATGAAATTTGGCCACAAGTACGTCAAACCATGTATAATAAAAGCTGGTGCTGGTTTTGCGTTAACGTGATTGGTATTCTTGCCAATACCTTTTTATGAACAAGCTTATTGAAAATTCCTTTAAAAAATGGCAAATTTGAGTTTAATTATTTTTAAAACAAATATTGCTTTGATTCAAAAATGCATACCAACTTTTGTTACATGTACCATTGGGAATAGGTAAAAAATTCAAAGCATTAGGCGCAATAGAAAAAGCTCTTAGTATTTTGGGTAAAATGAAGACAAAATAGTAATTTTTATCTTCTGAGATCAAATAGTTTAAAGGTCTGATTTGTCATAGGGATGTGAATAAAAACGAACGTAAAAGCATCACGATTCTGCGTTTTTTAAGTTTAGAGCTTTCAAATTTTAGAGGTTATAGGAAAAGTATATAAAGAAAAATTTAGGCTAAAAAAATTAAATTTGACTTTTGACCAATTTTAATAGTTGAATCAAAAATTGTGTCCCCTTAAACAAAATATAAATTCAACAAAATTAAATTAAATATTTAATTAGAGTAATAACTAAAAATTACAACAATACAGGCTTTACAGCGTCGATGAGTTGACCACTGAAAACTGGGGAACACATGTGTCATATCTCGTATGGTACCAACAGTTATATAGAAAGGCAGCAATATTTTCACGGAATCGATGAGTCTTCTATTATAATTAAGGCTCTTCATACGATTTCAGAAGAAAAATTACAGACACATAATAAATCAGAGCAGATAGCTAGTCAGTTGATTAGACCGCCACGATCAATACATACATCCAAGAGATATAAGTATTTATACATGCTATCCCTCCTTAAATCCACACGGTTTTAAGATGGTGCCCCATCGTTTTGAAAGATTTTCGTATGGCGTGCTCTTCTGGTTGGAAAACGTTCTTATACAATCATCGAACTATCTTTGCATTGTAAGACCCCTGTCAGTCCCTTACATGTATGTACTTGTACCAGTGGCGAACACAAGGGGCTGGTTTTTCCGATTAATTATATTTCTAAGTATATAGTACGTAAAATTTAATTAAGTATTTGTTATTAATGATTAATTTTATTCATTAATGCTAATTATTTATTAAATAATACGTTGTGGTTTTGTACCCGAAAATCAACAAAACCGTTACATGATACAAGAATGGTGAACTCTTCGACCCCGGACTCCTCCCCTTGAAAAATTCCTTAAAAGTTACCACTGTACCCATCTGCAAGGTGGTACAAACCGCAAAAGTGGATAAATACAGGACATTGAAAAACAATCATTTATTGTATAGGAATATATGGGCTCAAATAAAGCGGTGAGGTGCAAACAAAGGAAATAAAAGAAAAGAGAAATGGAGTTAGTGGCTGCTTGCGTTACCGGTAGGGGGAGTAGAGGTCAACCCATTGTTCAACATGATGCATCTTAGTAGGGAAATGTGTCATTCACAATTGTGCTGTATTCTATGATGAGAGACTTTACGTATGCCGAAAATATAGACATGCATTACATATACGACCGTGCAAATGGTAACGGCAGAGCTGCACTGCGAATGTTTCACGCGCAGTTTCAAAATTGACGAATGCCAAATCACAGAATTTTTCAACGGTTACATCGTCAACTTTGTAAAACACATTCGTCCCACGTCACCAGACATGATGCCAGACAACGAAGAGCTGTACGCAGTCCAAACCTGAAAGAAAGCACCTTGACAATTGCGGCTGATAGACCCATCAAGAACTATTTCTCATCACGTAAGTGTGAGTCATCAGGCAGTTTGTAGAGTGTTAAGCGAAAATTGCTTACACCTCTTCCATTTTCAGCGAATACAAGTTTCGAATCCGGCAGACTTATCTTCTCAGATCTCCAGTGCGCTGTAGCTGGACTTCATAACTCATGCGTTGAACAGTTATAGTAAACATTACGCTTGTCAACGACGCTTTCAATAAACACTTTGACTTTCCTTTCGTTCCTTACTTTTTGTCTTTGTGCCTCACCGCGCCACTTGCGCCCATACTTTCTTATACAATGAATGATGGTTACAATGTCCTGTGCCTACTCTTAAAGTTTGTACCAGGAATTCGGGACCACCCTGTATATGATTGTGTGTTTGTGTGTATTTAGTATTAAAGCAGATCAAAGCCGGAGTGAACCAAAAAATAGCTTGTGGCCTTCTCATGGACATAATGAAACAACATCTTTTATTGTTTTTAAATTATTATAAAATATGCATGCAATAAATTGTAATGAATTTCTTAAGGTAATAATATTCAAATGTTTTGAGGCCGTGGTAGCCTAGTGGTCAAGGTAACAGATCGTGACTGGCCTTGCCCGCCAGTTAGAGCCCAGTACCACCGGAAGGCCCTTCGCTGTGTTAGGGGAGCGATGCACGTTGGCAGTTCGAGTAGCCGCTTGGAACCGTGATGACAGCGGCATAAATGGGATACTGTCATGATATTTAGTGTTTCTTGAGTTAATACATGTATAAAATTAGCGTATATGTTGACATTTTCGACAAAAAATTTATGCTTTCTGGTGTAATAATTTAGAATAATCTTTTCAAAAATGAAACTTTTGTGAAAATGACTATTATATATTTTGCCAGTTGTGCCTGCATATGGTTCGCACTCTTTACAGAGTGTCCGCACCATGATATTTGAAAAATCTCAATATCATTTCAGAGTTGGCCCACCGATTGAAATAATCATCGGCGCTTTTTTTCTTAAAATTTCTCTCCCTCTGTTGTCGTAAAACATGGATAAACCTTACCCCTAAGAGGATATTTCGGGTACCCTAGCTGAGCCTCGGCAGAGAGGTCTGAGCTATATACAGGCAAAACATTAAAATATATAATAGATGCATTTTTCACAGAAGGAGAACATTTTGAAAAAAATTATTCTAAGTTAATTTTTTGCCAAAATATTGCATTTAAATAATAATTTTTTTTTGGTTGTCAAAATGTCCTTAAAACAATTTTATACATGTATTCTAACCTAAGTGACATTAAATATCAAGAAAATTATCCATTTATGCGCTTTGCAAAATCACGGTTCCGAACGTTGTCGGATACCTTAAATCTGTCGAGAGCTCAAACGTCATCCCGTCGGAGTGGTAGTTAGGAGAGAGAGGTGCCAGCTCAGGTGTCGTCCTCGTCACTGGGCCATGGTTCAAAAAGACGAGGTCGGTTACCGAAAGCCCTGGTTTAGCTGAACAGTGCAACGTTAATATTCACTCACTCATTCAAATATTTTGAAACAATTCACATATGTTGTTTTCCTCGCAGCAAGACTCACCATATGGAAAATTAGGTTTTACAGGCAAAGTTCGCTTCTCAGCATAAACTTGAAAAATAAAATTATAATAGCCATATGTGTGTATATGCTTCAAAACAAGGGTAATGCAATCACATATGATACCATCGGCGCTGGAGACAGAAACGCTTGATCACATCTGTGTGATCATAGTCCTGAACGGGTTATAGTGAGGTATCAGGAATGCTACAGCTTCTTATCTCTCTCGTGAGTTATATTCTGCTACAAAAACCCGAGTTTCAAGGATGTGCTGTTTTCAAAAGAAATGACAGAGGGCTGTTTGCAAGAAGACCTGTTGCTTTCGTTTCTTCTACTGCTTCAAGTTCTACAAAAAAAGAGAGATTGTTTAAACCTTTCGCTGCGCATCCCGCGATTTATCCACGGGCAGAGTAGTCGTATCAAAATTTGCGCAACCCCCGATTTCCGCGGGTATGAATTTTTTTCCGAACATTTAGCTGTGCAAACCATGCTGTTTTTGTTTATGTTTCCATTTATGTTTTTATATTCATATATTTTTATGATTTAATTCTATATTTTAAAATAAAAAATCTTTTCAAATTTTTTTTGTGAATTTTAACTAAAATGTAGATTTAATGTGCAGATTTCAAACACGTAATAAAAAATACCCAATTTTTGAACCTCCTTTGATAAAATAACTACTCAGCTAGGGGGTTAAAATGGTAGAAACGGAATCAGGGATCAATGGCGAGCCGTTCTCTTTACTGATAAGTTCCGGTTCAACCTAACTAATGATTCTCACCGTACTTTCACATAGAGAGAACCAGGAAATCACTACCTGCCCTCCAATGTGCGATGAAGACGGTCTCTTTCCACTAATTGCTAAGAGTGGTGCCGACTGACGTGGGAAAATTCCAGTCGCTTCACTAATTGCTGGGAAAGAATTTCGCAAGTAGGTAGTCAGAAATTGTGATCCTTTTTTTCCAGGCTATCCCGACAGCCAAAAGAGACACCGTAACATTGCGCTTTCGTTTTCTCATGATTCAGTGACGACAACGAGTCTGATAACTTACAATACGAACCGAGACCGACTCCCAACATAGGTGGCCTACGAACAAGAGATCAAAGAGGGATTAGGAGGGGAGGGATCGTGAGAGACTAGAGGTATATAAGAAGAGCGAGGGAGTACCAAGATCAGATTTTACTTCAGGGAACCGATTGGAGACCCCTCCAGCCAAGACTTGAGATACTGAGTCCCCGAATTAAGGCGAATTCCAAACCGTAGAGATTATATGAAGAGACTTTACTTGAGGGAACCGATTAGAGGCCTCTCCAGCGATAGATACATTGATACTGAGTCCGCGAATTAAGGCGGAATTTGGAATCGTGGAAATTGCAAAGGAGCAACTGCACGGGGGATTTTGAACCAGCGAGCTTAAACTCGGAGTGGAATTACCGAGAGTTAAATCTCTGTGGCATATCCTATGTATAGGACTTTCCTCTAAAGAAACACTTTAGTACCTTATTTCATGCGAGAGAAATAAGTCAGTGCAGCAAAAGATGACTTTTTCCTGTGGACTCATTTTACAATCAAATTATAATGAAACTTTCATGAATTTTCTTACTGTAAAATAAATAGTAGTCAAGAGCTTTTAAAGTCGTTACAAATGTCCATGAAGTTGACCATTACGACAGCGAACGCTTGGTGGTGTGGGCAGACATCACGTTGGATGCTAGCACACACCACCGTGTCTTTGAAAGAGGTGACTGCTTTGAGGTATAGGGAAGAGGTCTTGGAATCCTGTGCTCGCCTTTTCATAGATGCAGTTGGTCCTAATTTCATTTTAGTACATGAAAATGCGAGGCTCATCTTGTCAACGAACTTCTGGAAAGGGAGGATAATCGCCGGAGGTATTGGTCAGCCAGATCTCCAGAACTCAATCCTGTAGAAGCATACCTTGGTCAGTCTGGAAAGGGTAATTGCAACTCTCACAACGTATCTCTGAGAGCCATTCAAGGCTTGAAAATAGCGCTGCTGAACGAGTAGACCAATTTCACAGAAACTGATGAACTTTATTTCCAGAATAAGATCATGGTGTGGAGGCCTGTATATTTGTAAGAAGGAACCATGCCCCCTATTAACCTATTTTTTTTCTATTTTGCAATAGCTGTTTCATAACTTATAACTCTTATTAGTGTTACGTATGTGTATTAGTGTTATGTAGTATCACCAGTGGCGCACACAAGGGGGGCCGGACCATCCCAAAGTCCTTGATTTTTTTTCCATTAATTATAATTCTAAGTATATAGTACGTAAAATTTAATTAAGTATTTGTTATTAATGATTAATTTTATTAATTAATGCTAATTATTTATTCAGTACTAGTTTTACTGTGTTTTGTTTTGTACCCACACCCAAGAGGAGCATGATACAAGAATGGTGAATTTCGACCCCGGACCCCTCCCCTTGAAAAATTCCTGTGTACGCTACTGAGTATCACGTATGTGTATTCTAACTGTTGAACTGCTATATTTTATTTTTATTCTTTTTTAATATATCAATATTATGTACAAATCAAATTTCCCTAAAATTGTCCAGCAGTTCTAGCCAAATCTGAAAATTGTCTAAGTTTTGAACATCAGCATAGAATAATTAATGGAATATATCCGTATTAAATATATATAGGAGATTAAACCCCAAGATGTGTTAGAAGTGCAAGAATGGAGTCTTACATACAAATGCGATGCTGGTGTTATTGTTTATATCCTCATCACGTGATTCAGATTAGGTGTTGCTTCACTAGGAATTTAGCTTCTTATGACACATCCATCCCTACAATCCTTTTTTGTACATTTGAACAATGTCAAAAGCGACTTCAGAATCATTCAAACTGAGTCAAATCAATGTTCATTATGATTACCTAGGAAACAAATCTTTAGTACAAATAATTGAGGACTATATATAGGAAATTACCTATTAAAAATACTTTTTATGGATAAAAAGTAAATTTACGTCAGAACAGTAAAACAATCTCCATAATATAGTTGGAATTTATTTTATTTTTTATTTACATTTAATTTTTCCAAATAAAACTTCTTACTTAATATGAATATATTTTCTTAATGTATATTTGAGTAACAGTTGGCATCTTCTATAGTTATGAAACTAAAGTAAAGCAATTAAAATTTCTTCGCAATTAGCATAAAATTAAGTATTGCTCAAAAGTTTTTGGAAAAAAAAAATAGTTTAAATGAATAAATTCATGGATTATATTACTCAAGAGAACAATGGAAAAATGCAAAAAAAAATAATATGTAAATTAAATATCGACAGCCCTACAAAATAATTATTCTCAAAATCAAATTTTTTATAACCAAAAATTATAAATAATAATAAAAGTCATACAGACTCCAAGCGCTTGTGCACAACACTAAAAATCAAATGCAAATATCTCTAAAACATACCTT
Source organism: Trichonephila inaurata madagascariensis (assembly GCA_019973955.1). NCBI lineage: Eukaryota > Metazoa > Arthropoda > Arachnida > Araneae > Nephilidae > Trichonephila > Trichonephila inaurata. The sequence continues at coordinate 238,961 of BMAV01008472.1, forward strand.
TTATATAAAACATGAGTGAACATTTTTTTCATTATGGTAAAACCCCCTCCCCTGAACCAACCCCCTAAATACAACTCGAACACGATAACAAAAATTCAGGTGGTGTGTCAAACAAACCGAACCGAAAAGGTTACATAATCGAGAGGGCTGCAGCACCCCACTTAAATGGACCTCTCTTTGCCTCCCTCAAAACGAGTGTTATCCTTTGCTTACACAAAGCGCATCACCCGACCCCCCTCGCCATCTCCTCCGGTAAGCGGCACTTAACACACACTTCACCTCTCGTAACTCCCCCCGCAAACACCTGCATCCCCCCTTTCCGTCCTTCATCCCTTAATAAAGTCACGCTGCTCACTCACTGCGACCGTATCAACTGGAGGGGGCACAAAAGAGTAACTAACTCCCGGATATAGCTTTCTGTTAGCATGGACACGTTCTGCCGTTCACACACACAGGCTGGCGGGGAGGGGAGGGGGATTAGCGTTGTGTAGGGGGAGGGGGTGTAATCCCCGCGATGCCGGACCCAATCAGAGCAGATTGTGGTCTTCTCAGGACGGTGACTGGGTATGGGAACAGGGGCACGCGGTCCAGAAACTCATTTTTGCTGATCCTTCTTTTTGTCGGCCCCTTTTGTTTCACTGGCTTTCCTTGCTGGGGGTTTGGGAAAAGTCTGCTTCTTCATTTTCAGGGGCTGCTTCATTTTTCACACAGAGTTGTTTTCTTAGATTAATCCTTTAATTTGAAACATGAATAACTCTTGGCGGTCGTAGGAATGCTTCACGCAAAAGCCTTTCCCTTCCACTAGAAATGAAATCAGTGAGTTCTTTATTTTTTTTTTTTTTTAAATTTCTTTAGCTTTTCTTTGTATTTTAATGTTCTAACAAATACAAAAAAGAAATGTGCGTTCCCAAATAAATTTTAAAAAAAAATTGATTAAAAAATTAATATATTATTTTCTGTAGAAACAAAAATTTTATTAAGTAACAATGAAAATAAAATAGCCTTGTTTGAAATAGAAAAAACGTAAATTCAAAGAGTTTTAGCAAAATGAATTATCTTTAAAAATCTAGGTTAATAAAAAAACTTTCTTTTTTTAGCATCGATTCTCCACAATTTTGCCTCGAGATATAATAATTTAAATTTTTTACCCCGATAAAAAAATTTTGGCCAAATTTCCCGTTCCATTGCCCCCTTCCCCCGAGATATGCATTTTCAATTGGGGTCATATTCTCATATGATAGTAGGAAATTTGTCAAGATACATGAGGTTTCATTCATATTCTTGATTCTCAAGTTTTTTACAGTTGCAATATGCTACTTAACGAATTTCTTTTTTTTTTTATTTTTTAACTTTGATTAATTTTTAACCACGAAAACAAGTAATGTGTGGATAAGGGCGATACCTGAACTAAGACCTTACTTCCCAAGCTTTGATCTACACCTACATGAGGTCTTTGAATCTCGACAGATTTAACGTGCATCAATCCCTTTACAATCTCGGATTTTTAGTGGAAATTTGAATACGGATGAAAGTTTTGAAATTAATCAATATAGTTGCCTTTTATTGATATTTTTACATCAAAATACAAAAATTTAAAAAAGGATTTAATTGGGGGAAAACTTGAACGATATGGGAGATCAAATCTCACAAATAGGGGCCCTTGGGAACAAATGTTGAGCCTGAATAGCAAATTGTAATGAAAATAAAGACACAAACCCTATGCAAAAAAAGGAGCCAAAAAAAAAAAAATTTTCGGCTCGTATGCAAATAAAGGGTATGGCAGTGAGTCGGGGGTGCATCGGAACGCCTACATAAGACAATGAGTGCAGCACATTTGTTGTAGGGTTTCTGCTGCTACAATGGGCTATCAAGATTTAAGTGAGTTTGAACGTTGTGATATAGTAAGCGCACGAGAGATGGGACAACCTCCAAGGTAGCGATGAAATTTGGGTTTTCCCTACGAAATTTTAATTACGTGAATATCGGGGAAAATAAAAA
>BMAV01008474.1:0-77596 GCA_019973955.1 Trichonephila inaurata madagascariensis
AGGATAGAAAGGTTGTGCATTTTAGAGAGGTTCGATTGTAATGAAATATTTAATTATACTGCAACAGAATTTAATTGCATTTCATTTTTAAGATCTAAACAAGTACATTACATTAATTTGCACAACAATTGAAACCATCTACCAGTTTACTCGTACAATGATGGGGAAAAAAATCCTTCCTATGTGTAAAAGTTCAGATTTATTTGAGTGACGATGCTAAATTCTCCACCATTAAATAATTCACTAAATATATAACGTTTAATGTAAGACAGCATGCGTTTTTGCATTTTTATCTGTAATTGAATATCTATAAATAAAGAGAATCCATTTTTAATGTGGTTGTTTCACTTGAGGAGATCAAAACTAACTTTCTGTCTCGTGAGATGTCAAAATGTGACACTAAAACACAGTATTATTTTTCTCTTTACAAAATGCCCTGACATTAAATCTTATTATTTATTATTGAAAAAAATGAATGGAGTAGAAATGTAGTCAAAAACATCAACAAATAAATCAAATTAGCACAATGCTTGAAATAAGTACTTGACGTAATTGACCACTTTTTTTTAGTTTTAAACAGTGATATCTCACTTTTGTTTAATTCCGATTAAAATGTCATTTTTTCATAATTGTATAATAAAGAAAACACACGAATTTAAATCCAACACAAAGGTATTATTTATTTACATGGTACAAAATTATTCTTTCAACATCTGTAAAATATAAAACATATGCTAAGAATCTAAAGCTATAGTTCCTTTCAGGTAGTAAAATCCTGATTTGTACACACAGTATTCCTGCAATGAAAAAGAATTGTATTTTATGTTACACAAACTTAAAATAAATCACAAAAACACTATTATTAAATTATTTTTAAATTAATTGAATTAATTTTAAGTATTAAAATATTTTGCATCAATATTTATAAATTAAATAGCCATCAACAAGAAAGTAATAACCAAAGGAAATACCTCGTACTTTTCAAACATAAAATAATTCACAATTTTTGTATAAAACATAACATAAAAAACTAACATAAAAAACTCATAATACAAAAAAAGCACACACAAAAGGGAAGAAAAGATATCAGTACTCTCACACACTAAGTTAATGTATTCATATTCATTTTCAAAACAATTAACAGCTTCACAGAAATGTGATGTGAAATCAACTTGACATTATGCAAGTTTATCACAATAATCCCAATAATTTGCTCTTTTTTAAAAGGGACATGGTACGATTTACACAAATTTTTTTAATTTAATGAATTTCATAATTTTTTTGGTTGCCTCCAATGTGTATGTGGGATGTAAAACAGATTTTGTGCTCAACATTTCATTAAAACTAACCATTTTGTTTTTAAGAAAAACTTGAAACTTATGAAATGATTTTAAAATGCTACTCCTACAAAAATTGACATACATATATGAAATTTGATTTACAAATATGTTAAACTAAGTATAACAAAAGTTGGTGTGGGTTTTGTGATAACATGATTGGTATTTGTACAATACTTCTTTTTATGAATGCTTATTGAAAACTCCTTAAAAATGTGTAAATTCTAACTTCAATAAATAAAAAATAAGTATTGCTTTGATGGAAAAATGCATACCAACCAGTAGCGCACACAGGAATTTTTCAAGGGAGGGGGAGGGATGTCCAGGGTTGAAAGTTCACAATTCTTGTATCATGCTATTTTTGATTTTGTCGATTTTGAGGAATAAAACACAGTAAAAAACCAATATTATTGAATAAATAATTAACATTAATTAATAAAATTAATCATTAATAACAAATATTTAATTAAATTTTACATATTATATATTTAGAATTATAACCAATCAGAAAAAAAATTAAGGGCTTTGGGGGTTCGGACCCACAGTTGTGTGCGCCACTGATACCAACTTTTGTTCCATGTACTATTAGCAACAAGTGAAAAAAAATTCCAAGTATTAAGCACAAAAGAAAAAAAGCCTTAGCATTTTAAATGAGACACACTAGTTATTTTATCTTTCTGAGATAAGCCAGTTTAAAGTTTTGATTTGCTATTGGAATGTGAATAAAAACGTAAAAGTTATCATAACTCTGCATATTTTTTTAAACTTGGAGCTTTCAAATTTTGTGAGTTTGTAGAAAAAGTAAAATAATAATAATAATAATTTAGACTAAAAAAGCTAAATTTGATTTTTTGACCGATTTCTGTCAATTGAATCATACTGTGTCCCCTTAAAAAGAGAAGTTAAAACTTTATATATATATATATATTTAAACAAACTAAACTCAGAGGCACAACAGCCCATGAGGGTCATGTCCTTCTGTGCCCATCTCAGTTTCCATGACCTTGGGTACTGAGGTGCATGAGCAGGTGTTCTGGTCAGGTGGTCAGTCTGACGCAAAACCCTCACACCAGTAAATCTTTTTGAAAAAAAATTCAATGAATATCACACAGAAAATAAAAAAGATTTTGAAATTCCAACAAATTACATAAATAAACTTTGCAGAGTTTCATATACATCCATTATTCTACTTCTACAAAAGATATTTAATAACTTAAAAAGAGGCTAAAATTTTTCCTATTTTAGGAAAAATTTTAAATACAAAGACAAGGAAAAGAGGTTTTTTTTTAATCACACTGAAATGAAGGCAATTTACTTTTCATGTACTGAAATTAATTCATCTCGCATTCAGGTTGTATACTGAACAAACTAGAAAACTTAGATCTATTTTTAGAATTATCATTAAAAAAATGTTTAACATAAGATTTCGAGAACATAACACCTCAAATGTATTTTTTTTTGGATGAAAAATTAAAGAATTATTTCAGGCGAGGAAAATATTTTAATGCTTCTTATTAATAAGCTAAGAAAAACCTAGAGTAGCGGGTTTATTGAAGGACTCACTTCGAATATCTGTCGACAGTCTGTTTCAGAAACACGTTCTCTCAATTCGTCTTCTACTTTTTTCACAAAGAGATTACCTCTAGTTCTGGCAGTTGTAGAAAATAAATCTAAAAGTGCTGCTCGATACTAAAAAAAATTGTTAAGTTAATACTAAAATTTTTTAAACAAAAAACAAAAGATTGACCAATACAAATTTTATAAACGCAGTGTCTTTCTAAAAATTTTATTACATTACATTGATACGCTTTAAAACAAAAATAGATACACTGAAATAAAAATGTCATTTATAATGAAACATGCATGTAAAGATGTTTCGATTGAAGATCCCTATGATCGAACTAACTAATGAATACCTAGAGCTCTAGCCAATCTTAACGGAGAATATTAGGTCCCCTGCAAACTCAGGTTTCGGGTTCCAAGTCCCTAATGCGTACATGGGGTCAATCAGGCTTTCCCCACAATGCGGGAGTGTACATTGCACTACTTGCTATAGCAACACTGGAATTGAACAACCCGCACAAGAAGCTATTCTTGTTCCAAACAATCAAAAATGTGTATGCCATATACATTGTGGATATATGAGTATTACTGTAACCAAGGACGTTTTAAGGCAAGAGCCAACTGTATCCAGCCCAGAGCCTCATCTTGTTTTGAGTCAACCTCAATACGATCAAGATTTCAATAATTTTAATCGTCAGATGTTATTCCCGAGACATATTCTCCGAAAAAACTGAGAATTTCGAACTATATGCCAACTGACAACAAAGGTAAAACTGCATTATTCATTTCCGCCATCCATGTCTAGGCCTAGGTCTACCATCATTATTCATTTAAGTCGAAAAGGTGGCAGTCGGTAAGACTAGATTTGTGAGATTGTGAGTCGCACACATTTATTTGTTACGGGTTACTATCTGTAAAGCATTTGACAACATATGCTATGTAAGTTGTACTATTTACTTGAAAGGGTCGCAGGTTTGGCCTATTTTTGCATAGGAGCCCAGGGCTTCAAAAATTCTTAAACCGTCAGTGATCACTACTGTAACAATGCCCCAAGTCAGATTGGCTGTAGTTCAGTAGCTATTAGCTCATTCGTGTTACCCGAGTTTTAGAAGAGGTCATGCCACCATAATGAAATAATATTGGATGAATTGATCAAAAATTGCATTTGATAATTGGTTCAGAGATACTGCGATTAGATGATGCTGGCAAGGGTAGACAAATAATGGTAAGGTCGATATAAAGCTAAAACAGAACTGGATGACAGAGTGAAAGCTACAACTCCAGAATCTTCGTTATGAGCCATATGATGCGTGATTTTTATATAAGCTATCAAAAGGAAAATTGAGTTACGTCGAAGAGAACGGAATCTATACCTTCGTGCTTGCCGTTAGGCTGTTTAACTTGCATATCATGTCCAATTAAAATGATATTGGGCTCTATGAGCTTAGCGACGCTGAAACTGAGGACGAATAATTTTATTGGTGTCGAATAGCGACGAATAGCGCAAATTTGTTTAGATACGTCTAGGGCACAACTAAGGTTTCTACCTTATTCCTGCATTTTAAACAAGGCCCACAATAAGGGTAGTGAACTAACCCGTTATTTCCTTCGACAGCCGGATCACTTTTCAAGTCAATCATTGCATGGAGTACAAAGTAGAAGTAGTAAATAGATAAAATTCTGCAACCCATTATGATGCAATATCCTAATTTGCTTTAAAACAAGGTAATATCAAGTGGTCTACAGCACATTCTCCAACAAATTTTTTTGGCAGTCAGTTGTTGACTTTGTCATGAGTGTTTGTTTGACTAAATAATCTGTTGGTCTACAGTTACGTCACCCACGCATTAGACGACTTGGACAAAAAAGATTTACTCTTCGGGGTAGTTGTCAAGGGCCTTTTATTGCTGTCCTTTGTTGGTTGTGACTCGTCTCTAAGTTTATCGGATGATCTTGATCGTTTAGGTAGCCTGTTCTCTTCAAAATTATTACAAAATGTAGCCAATTTAGAAAGAGCGGCTAAAATGTTGTGAATAGTTGGAGACTCCGTCCAGGCTGGGGATGGATCAACGCCTTACTTCGAATTCCTCACTTTTTAATGATCACCCAAAGGAATAAATTATCATGTAGAGTTCTGTGTATCGTGTTCTTTTTTTCTTTCTTTCTATATACGAGGGCTATTCAGAAAGTAAGGAACGTTTCCGTCTGACGTCGCTAGGCGCGCGCCGATCACATACATTTTGGTGTCTAAGTCCTAGGCATCTCAATCGGCGTCCAGCCATCACAACGGGAACATTTGCACCCAGCCTATTTTTTCGATATTCCAATTTAAAACGAGCGCTGCAATTGAAAATCCCGCCAGTTGTGAGGTGCGGTCTGTCATACGGTTTTTGTTGGGAAAAAACGTAAAACCTATGGAAATTTATCGGCAAATGTGTGAAGTGTACAGAAACAACGTAATGAATGAAAGTTCAATCCGAAAATGGTGCATTCAGCTTAAAAATAGCCGAACTAACGTTCACGATGAAGAGAAGAGTGGACGCCCTAGCATTCTGACTGACGAACTGGTCGCTAAAGTTGATGAAAAGATTCGGGAAAACCGCCGTTTCACAATAATGGAGCTTTTCACTTAGTTTTTTTCCCAAGTTTCACTGACTTTGTTGTTTGAAATTGTCACACAAAAAGTAGGCTATCCCATAAATTTTTGTGCAAGATGGTTGCCGAAATTGCTTACAGACCACCATAAAGGTCAGCGAATGGGAGCAGCTTTGACATTTCTGGAGGCCTACGGCAGGCATGGGGATTCATTACTGGATCGAATCGTAACTGGTGACGAGACGTGGGTGAGACACGTGAATTGCGAGATAAAATTACAGTCCGTGAATTAGGGTCACACAAGTTCCCCCAAAAGACCAAGAAAATGTTTGCAAACCTTGTCACCAAAGAAGATTATGGTGACAGTGTTTTGGGATAGGCAAGGCGTGCTTCTGATTGATTTTCTCGAACGTGGTGCCACAATGAACGGTACTTTCAAACTTTGCGCAACCTTAGGAGAGCAGTTCAAAACAGGCGCTGAGGAAAGTTGACGTCTAAAATTTTGTTTTTGCACGACAGTGCCCGACCTCACACGGCAAACTGCACCCAAGAATCCTTAGTTCATTCAAATGGGAGGTTTCCCCTCATCCACCCTATAGTCTCAATCTTGCACCTAGTGATTTTTACTTGTTTCCAAGAATGAAGAACTGGTTAGCAACACAGCGCTTTGATGACGACAAGGAGCTGCGGGTGCGCGTCACCTAGCGGCTGAGCTCGCAGGCGGCAGAATTACATGACAAAGGAATTTCAAAGCTTGTCCATCACTATGATAAGTGTGTGTGTGCCTCAATTTGTTTGGTGACTATGTAGACAAGTAGAATTTTAGTCGCTCTCTTTCTGCTGTTTATATATAAAAAGATTTCTTGTACTTAGTTTCTTTTTAATTCCAAAACGTTCCTTACTTTCTGAATAGCCCTCGTATATGCGTGTTTACCCTCAACTACTGGATCGAAATTGTATATTTCTTTCATGGTGACTCGACTTTTTATATGTCTTAATTTTATCGTTTTTTACAATGCATATGATATTTACAAAAAATCACACTTACCCGATCCAACTTATTTCCAAATTTTGCAAAAGCATACAAAATTTCTGGTCGAGTGTTTTGAGGCCACTATAAAAAAAAATAATAACAATAAAATCATTTTCCAAGAACCAAAATAAATCTTATAAAAAATGAAGCATGGAACCAGCGAGTGTAAAATGTTTCTACATACATAAATTGCATGCTTCAGATGAAAATGCTCATAATACCTCTAGTTACACTACAAGAATAATATAAGCTTAAGAAACCGTAATTTTTAGTACTACGATAACAGCCGACAGCCAAACTTTCAAAGAAATTAGAAAGTACTGTATATATATATATATATATTCAAGCCTGGAAGAAGGCATCTTGAACGTTGTGGCTGATAGACCAGAGTCAAGTACAAGAGCTGTTGCTCATCTCGTAAATGCGAGTCCTCAGACCGTTTGCAGAGTGTTAAACAAAATCGCTTACACTTCTTCCATTTTCTTCAGTACAAGCTTTGAATCTGGCAGACTATCTTCTCCAACTGCTAGTGGATGGTACAGCAATGTGCACTGCAGCTGGACTCCGTAGCTCATGTGCTGAACAGTTATTGTAAACATTACACTTGTCGACGACACTTTCGATAAACACTTTATCTTTCCTTTCGTCTCCTATTTTTTGTGTTTGTTCCTCACTGCATCACTTGCACCAATACAATAAATGATTGTTGCACAATGTCCTGTACCTACCCTTAAAGTTTGTACTATGAATTCAGGACCACAACATATATATATATATATTTGATGTGGCGATGTCCAAAGTAAAATGAAGCATGCTTATCAAAAATAAACTTTATTTCATCCACACAATCAATATACTTAGTACTCAGTTAAAATATTCCCTTCGACAGAGAAGAATTCTGGGATGACAGAAGAAATGCCACGAAACATTTCTTCTAAACAATGAAATGCAATAGGATGTTCTAGCAACCAATAAGGCGTAAGGATCAAGAGCATCAAATATATGAGAGTACAATACATAAATATAACTTGAAAACGAAAATTCAAAAACATTTCTTAATAATCAAGCCAAATTTGAAATAAATCTAATCAATTGAAATCTATATATCATTTATATATATTCAAAAGTAAATATTCTCAATTACTACTTACCTAACTTATTTACTAGCGATAAAATTTAATCAGTTCGTAAAGGTGCGCAGCCAAAATTTTAATACGAGAGAATAAGCACAGTTAAATTATTTCAATCTTATCGCTATGCAGAATATTATAAAGAAACCGTAATAATACTTCTAGATTTAAGATGCTTCTTTAATAAGTACGAGAAAAGTTGTAAAGGAATTTCATTGACAAAAGTATAGTTATATATATTTTTTACATAAAGTAGTCCCTAGATTATAAATTCATATAATGCCAACCTTTGCAAAATGATTGAATGTAGGGGAGGGATATGATTTTTTATTAACGCCGCACTCTAAAGAAACGCGAGAGCTAAACTCGAGGGTTACAGACTGATAATTCTGACCCTCAGTCAAGTGACGAGAATGATACCTGTGTGTGTGTGTGAGCTGGCACTTCACTCTCCTAACTTCCCCAACAACGTGATGAATTTGATATAAGACAAATTTAACGTGCATCGGCCTCTCTACATGGTGGGTCTTCAGTGGCACCAAAACTAAAACTCACGAGTTCGTGACCATGACTATTCGGTTACTGCGGCCACAGGAGAGGGTGCTTCTTTAGCCTCAATTTTGATTTCATTAACGCTTTAACTTGCAAGTTATTTTGATGATTTGGGTACACAAATTGTCAAATTTTTTTGAACCAAAGAACTTCTAACCTCTAACCTTTGAAGTTTTCAGTAAAGTGCTGCCATCTATTGAATTGAGCGCACATTAACTTTTCCCGAGAATCAGTCGGGTTTGACAAAGAGATGAAGCCGAAATAAACGTCTCCCGATATATATTCGGGTAAAACAATACGATGCACTATAAAAAAATACCCCGAGTAATACTCGGGCGTGACATTTTCGAACACCAGTGCTGTGCCCCAGATTATCTCAGGCATGACAGTTAAAAGGTTAAAGTGATGTTTATCCTAGGGAATTTCTGATTAAATTCTAAAATATAAATCGCTGCATGTATTTGAATTATAGTAAGCGCATCCTTTAAATCAAAGAAACAATAATGCGTATAATTTGAGTATCTCATTTCCAATTTTTGTAACACATTTTTATATAAACAAGGTAGGACACAAAAGTTCCAGGACTGACCCTATAACGCGAAAAATTTGTTTACAGTAGAGCGACTACGATAATATTTCCGTGTTACTGCGTCCTTCCCCTTTCCTAAAAGTGGTTTGTCCGACGTCACGGAGTCGTTGGCTAGCCACGGTGTCGTATTTTGAAGGTGGATGCATTTAGTAATCGGCGATTTAAAGAAATAGAGTTGGTTGAGCAGAGAATGAATATCAAAATTTGAGTTCGCTTGCGAAAGAGGGCTACGGAGATTTACGAAATGTTGAAGGATGTGAAAGGCAGTGAAACATTACCGCGAATACAAGCTTTTGAGTCGCACAGACGTTTCAGAGAAGGCAGCGAAAGTTTCGAAGACGACGGGCGCTCTGGACGTTCACAGACTTCCCACACCTCTGAAAAAGTCGAAAAGGTTTCTGCGGCGGTAAGTAAGGTTTCAAACAATAGCGCAAATAGCAGAATCAGTTGAGATATCAGATCACATGCAAACGGATACTGGCTAAGAATCTTATGTCAACACATCGTTCACCGCATATTAAACAAAGACCAAAAGGCAATTCGAATGGGAATGGCGGGAGACTCAATCTCAGTTGTTGACAAAGATCCTTCCCAACTTGGCAAAATTGTTACTGGAGACGAGAAATGGTATTTTTTGTATGACTCACAATCCAAGAGAACATTGGCAACGCGGAAATCCTCGCAATCTACCAGCAAGCAGAAATTCCACCAAGATCGCTCTAAAGGGAAGGTCATACTAGAAGTGTTCTTCGATATCCAGGCCATTGTGCAGCTGGAATTGTCCTTGAAGGATGCACTGTGAACAAAAAACTTTATGCCGCTATCCTGCATCGTTTGCGTGTCGATCCGAAAGAAGAGACCAAAATTATGGGCTGAGCAGTGATGGGTGATTTTGCATAACTCTTCGTACACTGATCCCTCCTTATCCTACCCTGATCTCGCCCCCGGCGACTTCAGCCTATTTCTTAAACTGGTAGGTCACTTGCAGGGTTGTAGATTTCAATCTGCAGATGAAATCAAAAGTGCATCGTAGGCTGAATTAAAGGCACATAACTAAAAATGGATTCCAGAAATGTTTCGGCGATCTTTATAAGCAATGGCAACAGTGTGTTGTTGCTCAAGGGTCTTATTTCGAAGAAGGACGTGTTTCAGCAATTTAATTAGTACTATTTTTTAAATTATAGACTCATTGAGGGAGTTTTTGAATCCTGCCGCGTATATTAATGATTCGTTTGTAGATTTCCAGATTTTTTTTTAAAAATATTTTTTAAATTTGGAGGGAAGAGAGGGGAGAGTATTATATTCCGCAGAAACCTTTATTATTTTGTTGTTCTTTTGGATGACCTTGATTGCATTCAAAGGATAAATCGTCTAGACTCATAATAATAATAATTATTATATACCTTGGTATCTCTTCGCTCGTCTAATAGAATTCAGAGGGTTCTTCAACATGATTCAGAACTACGATAAAAAATGACAAGAAAAAAAAAAATAACACTACATCCACGAATTTAAAACAGTTGAAAGACGGAAGCCTTAGTTCCGTTTTACGCAAGCGTGAGCTGCATTTCTCATAATTCCACATGATACACTAATGACCATTAAAATTGCTACACCAAGAAGGGAACATGCTATAGACGTGAAATTTAAACGACTGGAAAAAAGGGCTGTGATGTGCAAATAATTAGCTTTTCTGCGCATTCAGACAAAGCAGCGCCGATAGTGACACCCACAATGTGTTTAAATTGGGACATTATTCAGCCGGTTTCTCATACACAAACTGCATTTGAACGTTGATGTCTGGTTGTTGTGATGCTTCGCGTAAGCAGAAATACATACTAGCACATTTCTGACTGATAAGGATCAAATTGTAGCGTATCAGGATTGCGGTTTGTCGTATCACAGTATTGCTGCTAACGTCGGTCGAGATATAATGACTGTTAGCAGAATATGGATTTGATGGGTTCAGGACGGCAATACGGAAGGTCGCGCTGGAACTCAACAGCCCCCTATCACTAACAGCCAAGAAGAAAGGCATGCAATCCGCATTAATCGTGCAGCCACGTCACGAGCCCTGAGTCAAGAATTGTGGTCGTTTGCAAGACAATAAGTGTCTGCACTAACAATTCGACGACTTTTGCAGCAGCATGGACTCTCAGCTCGGAGACCATAGTTGCGGCTATCCTTGAAGCTGTATCACAGAAAGGAGCGTCTTCAATGGTGTGATCAACGCCGAACCTGGGCGCACGGATGGCGAAACATCCTTTTTTCAGATGAATCCATGTTCTGTTTACAGCATCAAGATGGTCGCATCTGTGTTTGGCGGCATTGTGGTGAACGCATATTGGCAGCGTGTATTCGTCATCGTCATACTGGCCCAAAACCTGGCGTGATGGTATGGGGTGCTATTGGATACACATCTCGGTCACCTCTTGTTCACATTGAACAGTGCACGTTACATTTCTGGTGTGTTACGACCCATGGACATACCTTTCATTCTAGCCCTGCGAAACCCTACGTTTCAGAAAGATAATGCACGACCGCATGTTGCCGGTATTGTACGGACCTTCCTTGACACGAAAAATGTTCGGCGGTTGACCTGACCAGCACATTCACCAGATCTTTCGCCAGTAGCTAGTCCATGGTTGCCGAGCGATTGGCTCGTCACCATACGCCAGTCACTATGGTTGATGAGCTGTGGCATCGTGTTGAAGCTGCATGGGTATCTGTACCTGTAGACGCCTGGGCATCTATCTACCATCTTTGTTTGACTCAATGCCCAGGCGTATAAGTGCTGTTATTACTGCCAGAAGTGGTTGTTCTAGGTAGAGATTTTTTAAGATCCATACACCCAAATTTCTTTAAAATTTAATCATTTGTTATTTCCAGTATAATATATTTGTCCAATAAATATCATTTTGTTATCTGCATTTCTTCCTGGTGTAGCAATTTTAATGGCCAGTAGTGTACAGAATCAGGACCCATGACTTATTGGATATTATGTTATGATAGCTGTAATCATTTGCAAAAAAAAAGTGGAAAACCTAGCATATAGGTAACAAAGCTAAATTACCTTATTCTTCAATTTTTGAGCACCATAATCAGTCAAAGCATTGTCAAGTAGAGCTTCGAAGTCACTTCTGTTGGCGAAGGAACTCAGGTGGCTCTCGAGTACAAGCTCTTTGATCTCACTGAAGGTCATGCAAAACTGTTGGCGAAGAGCGTCTCCGATGTAATCTCTAAGTTCAGACTTCACACTTTCCGGGGGTGAGTTTTCAAGATATGTGGGAGAAATGTCCAAAGTCGCAATGGGAAATGGTTTCGATTTAGTGACGTGTTTTGAAGAGGTGAGGGCTGTGCGTTTGTTTGGAAGGTAAGATCGCTTTGTTTTGCCAGAAGTGCTGCTTTCTGTACCGCTCTCGTCTCCTTCGCTTATGGAACTATGAGAGAGTCTCTTCTGTCTGGGGCGAAATGGGGTCGGAGTGTGTGCGAAGACTTTGGATGATTCACCTACTATAAAGTAAAAGGAGATTTTAGTAAACACTATATTAATCAAAACACTTCAGTTGAAATATGTAATAACTTTATTACTTTCTTAAATACTTCTCCATATAAACTACTACACATAATTTATCTTGATTAAACACAATTATCTAATACACACAGTCCTCTCTTATTTATCATTACAATCAAACTACAATGTCCGTCGTTTCTCAAATCAATCAATTCAACCACAGTCCTCCGTGTTAAAACACTCCCAAGAAACTCTATTCTTGGAACAGCAAACCCACGCCGGTTTTCACCGAAGGAATTCCATTTCCTTCGACCCAAAACAGTTCCGCGCCTCCGCCGCAGGGACTTTTCACTTCCCTAACCGTACTCTCCGTGGTCAAAAAAACCCTCTTCTCCTCCAAAACACTATAACCCATCCGAAATCACGCCGATTCGCGCCAACATTCCATAATCCTCGCCAACAGTAGTCTCAGACACTACAAAATAGTTAACAAAATTTGTAAAATTATGTTGCGGAAAGCCGAAAGAGAGACAGAGCGCGAAAGTAATGTCATGCAGTTAACAGGTTTCTTACCACATACAACATGTTTTAATAAAACTTAAATAGATTAAACGATTGATTAGTTACACAAAATTTTAAGTGGTTGTTAGCCCGTGACCTAAAATGAGATTAATAACACTAAGATAAAACAGAGCGATACTACTCGTAATAATGTATCAGAAATAATTGACTAAACTAATAAAAACTTTTGAGTTGGGTTGTTGTTACTAATGCCACCTGATCGGCAAAAGCCAGATCGAGGCCCACGAAATTCATCATGGAAATGGGCTATGTGGCGCCTGTCGTTAGCCGTAGATTTGAGCACCATACAGGTGATAGTACGATTTGGCTCGGATCCACCCCAATTTAGAGGGAGAACACACTCTGGGGGTGGTCAAAGGCCTCCCACCTCTCTTCCCCTTCCACCAACCTCACGAGAGGACTTGCGGCTCGACGGCTATTTCGAGTACCCCCATGCCGCGAAGGCACTATACATTACAAACACCCATGTCTTCTCCGGGATTCGAACCCAGTCCCTACGGCACAGCAGTCAGCGTCGCTGACCACTATACCGATGGGTGATTAAGAAATCAGTTTTTAAACAATGGGATAATAATGTGCTAATATAGATTTTATTTTGTAAGTACTTTTTTAATGTATTACTGAATTTTAATGTATGTTCCCGCAAAGTACGCCTAAGGTTCCGGGTTCGACCCCGGCTGGAGTCGATAGATTTTCCAGATGCGAAAGTCGTAGGCACGCATATCACATGACTATGTGACATGTAAAAGATCCCTTGAGTATCAATTTGGCTCTGATATTCTCGGCAAAATTAATTTACGAAAAAAATTTAGCATCCGACGAGAGTTTGAAATGAAAAAAATTCAAGCGTCACAATTTGGTAGCGATAGCCATCACTAGATGATGTCACCAATGAAATGGCTTTCCCTCTTGGAGAATTGCCGTGTCTGCAAATGGCTTAGCTGCCAAAATGCAGCCCATTTGAAACAAACAAACAAAATATAATACCCACTGATTAAATATATTGATAGCTATTTTTATAACGGTTTTGGTGCTTTTTATAAAATGACGCCGAGACATAATTTGGAGATACGGAAGTTTGATTTGTGTTACACTTTCTAAACGGTTACCGATGACGGATCGTTAAATTTATAACTTCGAAAGAATCTGTTTCTTTAAAAGATATCATAAAAAATACCCACAATATACAATTATATACGGAAAAGAAACCAAGCAATTTCAGTAATTGCTAAGTTGGTTTTTTCATTACTATCGCGTACTAAGAAGAAACTCGAGATATTGGCGACGAACCTCGTAATTTCGAACCACAATATAGTGACGAGGGTGACATCTGAGCTGGTCCCCTAATCTCCTAATTTCAATTCATGTCGACGTAAGCCCAGATAAGATTTAACACACATCAGCCTCTCTACGTGATGGCATTTAAGTGAAAGCCAGATTCAAACTTAGGATTCGATGAAAAATCGTCGAACACGTAATTATGATTCATTCGACTAGCACGATCAGCAGTTTTTAAGGGTAAAAGTGTTCATGATTCTATTTTTTCACCAACGCCATTTCCTTTATATCGTCAAAACCCTGTTAGGAAAAACGATTATTATTACATCTGTACCCTAAATAATTTTAAAAACCCGTTTTCTTTTAGAATTTTAGGTTTTCATGCTTTTCCTGGAGTTGAATTTCACACAAGCTATTCTGATCACATATACAATCTCATAAAGGAAATATTTTTTAAAGAAATTCCTTTTTCCCCCAATGATGCTGCGGATTGGTATTAACCATTGCAGACCTAGTACATGACCAGTAAATGGTATCATTTTTTAGAGCGGCACCATATAGGACAGCGATACTAAACCTGCGGCCCACCGAGTCTTTTTAAGTGGTACGGTCACGATGCACTTCTCTAAAAAGTTTACTATTTTAAGAACATTGTATTAAAAATCTGGTGGGAAATTCTTTATCAAGAAATCCAATATATCAATTTTGCTTTTTGCTCTGTCGGTGATATCGATAATTTTTTTCTATTTAGAATAGTTACGGTTAGTGATAACAGACAACAGTGGAGTAGCGACCATTTTATGGGTGGAACTAATTTTTAACCATCTTTCATATCTTGCAAGCGAAAAATATTCGAAGAAAATATATCGTTTCAAGACGATAGGGAGGTTGACTATTTTGAAGAGAAAAAAAAAACATGGATCATTTTGTTTGTTTGTCACAAATTCACTGTTTTTAAAAAAATACCAATAAAAGGAATCATTAAATGACACTTTTCCTCGAAGATCTTTTCAATAGGTTTTCTTGGGGAAAAATTTTTTGAAACAAAATTTTTGTCTGGTAATATAAAGGGTAACAAAGCATATTTGGAAGTTTTTTATATTATTGGGGTTTCATATGAAACTGTTTACTGATGCAGAAAATGTGAAAGAGTGTTTCTTAAATGTTTCTAATTTAAAGTTAGTGACAAAAATAAAAAATAAAAGGATAACGGGGTTTTTTTAAACAATTTTAAATTTTTAAATTTTCCCATTTATCTTTCAAAAGCATTTCTCCCCCTTCCCCATTTATCGCCATGTTGGGCCCGCTGAAATAACAAACATATTAGGGGTGCCCAAACCCCAACAAAAAAAAAAGGTTATCCCCCTGATATATAGGGGGTAACCAATTCGAATTTTTTTAAACCCCCAGTTTCCCCCCCAGGGGGTCCCTGGGGTTCTGACATCGAATTTAATAGGAAAAAATTTTCCCAAGAGCAAAACCCAAACGGCCCTAGGGATTTTTTAACATCCGTATACACATACAACAGCGCTTTTTCGCAAACTTGGGCAGGGGTCAAACCCGCAGGCGCACAAGACCGGCGCTAAAAATGATATTTTTAAAATTTTTTTTTTAAAAAATCCCATTCAGTTTATTTAATGTGCTAACTTAGCCAGTAATTTTTACATATTTTTCAAGGTCATTTGAATTAGCGAAGGGAAAAATCGACGAGTATCTGCACTTCTCTTAAATGAGAGCAAACTCAAACAGTGCCAATTACCGAAAAATAAAACATATTTTTAGTATCTCAAAAACGCAAGGAAATTTTCAGAAATAAAGTTTTTAAAAAAGGGTTTAAAAATCACATATAAAAACAATTTAATCAATAAAACTGAAATCATTACATTTTTGAAGATTGATCTTTTCAAAAATTACTCTAATCTAATACCAAAAAGACAATCTAAACAAATACAATTGTTTGATTTTTTTTTCACAATTATTTCTCAATCAGTAGTGCATTTCCGTAAAACCGATGCAATCATGAATCTCATTAGTATCATTTAAATCCTAAACCCCCACCCAATCAAATCGTATATTCAAACCTGTTTACATAGAGGAACTAAGCCTCCCATATTTCCTTTGCACTTGGAGACATTAATAGAGAACTATGAAAGCGGTAACCATGACAAAATCGCATATTTTTATAAACTTTTTATTTTTCCATTTGGACACAATCCCAAAGATTTTTCTAGATAGAAACCGGGCATTACGGAATATATGATTTCAAGTTATCAATTCAAAATTTTTTTCCCCTCATATTTGAAAAAAATTTCCCCCATTATATAGTTTTCACGATTTTTGCATATTCATGAACTAGTCTGCCCACTTTTACAATCACGTGAAAAATTTTCGTATTATCGTAAATTCGTATAATTCAACAAAACGAAAATACAATTATTAAAAATTATACAAGAAATTATATATTTTTTTATTTAAACATTCATTTTGATCGATGATACGATTAATTCAAACATTAAATACGAATTAACATATAAGTTAATAATAGGCGTCGACCATCCGGTGTAGTGGTTAGTGACGCTGACGGCTGAGCAGTAGGGCCTGGGTTCGAATCCCGGTGAAAGCATGGATGTTTGTAAATGAATAGTGCCTGTACGACATGGAGTCACTCCAAATATTTGTCGATCCGCTGGTCTTCTCGTGCGGTTGCAGAAAGCGGAAGAGAGGTGGGTGACCTCCTGAACCCCCTTCTCATCAGAATCGGGACGGAACAGAGCCAAATCGTATTGTCACCCACATGGTGCTCAAAGCTACGGCGAAAGACAGGCTTAAGAAACCAGCCCCTTGCCACAGTGAATTTCGGGTGCCTCGATCTAGCATTGCCAATCAGGTGCCCTGAGTAACAACATTAATAATACGTAAAAATGATTCAACATTACATAGGCCATAGTATTTAATATATGATTGTGTGATATGCGTATTGGACAATACAGGGAGTGTAATAATTTGAACAAGGTGAATGCAAAAAATCCAAAACTCATGTAATTACATTTCTGTTATGCTTCTAAAACAAAATATAATTGACAGGCAACCTCTATTCGAATGTTTTAGATATTATCAAATGAAAAATAAAATATTGTGTTGAAATGACTTTAACATACGATAATATCTGCGGGTATTTTTAAACTTCCTCTAATCAGAAGTCTCAGATACATTTTTTCGCTTCCATTCGCCAATTTCAGGGAGTCCCAAGTTCATCTCTTTATCTAAAAAATATATATTTGCAATCAAAGCAACCGAATTTTATATTATGCATGCAATAACCCCTCCCCCCCTCTTCTCCCCCATATACACTAAAACTTCATATATTCTATTGTAATATCATCTGATTTCTTTATAGTTTCATATAACCTTGAAATCTTTTAATGTCAACTTAATCATTAAATGTATCCACCTGAATAATTTGAGATTAAATTCCTCAGAGAAATAATGCCAGATAATGTGCAATTTTACTTATTTTTTTTCAGCTTGCATATTAACACGATTCAAGCCCAGTGGCTGAGTGGTAGTGTACCGCACTTCCATACTACAGGTCCGAGGTTCAAACCCCGGGCTGGGTAAGGTCGACTCAGCCTTTCATCCTTCAGTGAGTCGATAAATGTGTACCAAGCTTGCTTAGAAACTTAACACTAGGGAGTTTCGCGTCAGACTTATCACTTGACCGAAACATCAGCACATGCACCCCAGCACCTAAGGTCACGAAAGCTGAGATAGGCACAGCAGGCCTTGGCCCTCTTGGGCTGTTGCATCACTGAGTTCCGTTCACAGTATGACACACAATAATGACATTCACCTGTTTTGTCTAAATCTGGCTTTTAAATTATCAATTTGGAATTTTTCAGTTAAAACATAATTGAAATTATGTTTTGTCAAAAGATATTTTATTATTTTGATACTTCATGCATATCTTAAAGGAAAAAAGGGTCCTCGCTCAAATATAATGTTTCTGTTTTTTTTGTTTTGTTAGTTTAAAATTTTTTCATCCTTCTAGCCATCTAACAATTTTTGAAGGGAAAAAAAGCAAATCTCTCAACATCTTGAATATTGCAGTAAGTTGAAAAACTTTGAGGTAGCCTAACTTATCTACTTATCTTGTAATATCCTGAGAGCAGTCCCGCCTTATTTTGCATAATTTCTTTCTCCTGTAATAGTGTGTGTGTGTGGGGGGGGGAAACAATAGTCTTTTCAAAATGGTCTGGATAAGCCGTGCTACTCACTTGTGTACGCTTACATTTTTATAGGCTTATGCCATCTTTATATATATAAATCTTCTGTGTGTGTGTGTGACTAAACTCCTCCTAAACGGCTGGACAGATTTGATGACATTTTTTGCGTGGGTTTAAGTGGATTCGAGAATGGTTTAGATTCGCAATTCAGTCCAATATCACAATTAGTTAAAGATATTAATTAAAAACTTTAAAACGCATAAATGTTTTATTCCTGTGTGTTGAAAGTTTGAAATTTTTGGATTTAAGACGTATGTACATATATGTACGCTAGTTTCATATATAACACTACAATATGTTGCTCAAGATTTTCACATTTTAATTTTAATTCACATTGAAAAGACTAAGCTAAGATATCATTCATTTACAAAAGTGGGAATAACAGATATTGTCAGTGGATTTTTTACTTAATTTTAATACATATTGCTAAGATATAAGTATTTCTGCTAAATTCTAGTTCTAAATATTTCTACTAAGCATTCAAATTTCTATATTAAAACAATAGTATGCATTAACTTTCACATTTCCAACACAAAAAATTTCTAAAATTATAAAAGAATTAAAAATATACTTTATTCAGTAAAGGACATAAAAATAAAAGCAGAACATTTTAAAACTTTATAAAATATAAATAAAAAAAAGCAATTTTTTTTTGTATTTTATATTATTTAATGCATACAACACAATAAATTTTTCTTATGTGGTGAAATTTATGTTATATCTGAAAGAATCCTGAGAAACTTATATTAACACTTAAAAGATGAAAATATTGCAAGTAAAAAGGATTAATTAAATTAATTTGAATATTTTAATTGTAATGTTTGATATTGAAGCTCAGTGGCTGAGTGGTAAGTGTATCGCGCTTCCACACCACAGGTCCAAGTTTCAAACCACGGGCTGGGCAAGGTTGACTCAGCCTTTCATCCTTTCAGTGTTCGATAAATGAGTACCATGCTTGCTTGGGAACTTAACACTGGGGGTTTCGCATCAGACTGACCACCTGATCAGAACATCTGCTCATGCACCTCAAGGCCCAAGGTCGTGTATACTGAGTTGGGCACAATAGGCCTTGGCCCTTGTGGGCTGTTGCGCCACTGAGTCAAGATGATGTTTGATATAAGTGATGTTTTAAAAAAATTACAACACGGTTTTTAATACAGTAATCATGATATTCTAAAACAAGCTGCAAATTATACAATATCAAAAATTATTTAGAAAGACTTTAAGATTCAGCGTTCGATTGTAGTTAAAATCAAAAATGCCTGTTCTCATTTTTTTCAAAAATAAAAATTTTTTTACAGATGTGAATAAACAAGAAAAAGATTAGGAAATTCTGACTTTTTACTACATACCTATTCTATTTATATTTTTGGCATATCACATACACTGATTTCTTATTTAATTCACTAATTTTTTTAAATTTCAAATTAAATTTATATCCCAGTAAACACAAGTTATAAATTTATATTATAATAAAAAAAATATGAGCAACTTAAAATTAATATATTAACCATGAATAAACAAAATACAAGATAATTATTTAGGAGTATAAATATTTTAATGTTTTGACAATGGCTTTGCATATCTAAGTTTGTGGGTGATTTTCATGATTCAAAAAATTGACAGTGTCTGTTATATAATTATGCAGCTTATAAAAGATCCCTAGAGTGCATGTTTGGTTTGGGTGCTCTTGGCAAAATCAAAATACTTAGCACAGTTTTGCATCCTCAGAGCTCATGTGCCTCCCTCTGGGGAGGAAATTGAGCATCAAAATTACTTGCAGTAATTGGTATACCACATATATGGTGCTGCATTAAGAAGAGATACCAGCTCCCACAGGAAATGTACTAGGTCAGCAATGGTAGAACACTAATCCCCATCCCCATTAGAAGTAAAAAAAAAAAATTCCAGCACAAAACTTATAAATATCTATTACAAAAAAGTATTTTGTTGCTAAATTCTTACTTAATACTAAACAATATGTAAGAATATAGCAAGACAGCACAGGTTAACCCTTTATCTACCAACGGTACTTATAAGTACCACTCACTTTAAAAGTGCATAAAATAACCATTTTTACGAATGATACTTAGCAGGAATACTCTTTCAATTCCCTTCTTCCAGAATAGACAGCAGCACGGGTTATATTATGAGTATTTTAGCAAGGAAGGCAGATAGTTTTAAAGCCAAAAATGCATTTTCAGTTGATATTTTGCTAGGATTGTGGAGGTTGTCATTTCTGTTCCGAAAAAGGGGTTAATGTCAAAAGGTAAGTGTCTTACTTTTTTTACATGTTAAGGAAAGCCCTTTAGAATTGATTTGACTATTTATTTTAAGTGTGAACAGTGTATCAATTATTTTAAGTTGAATAACTTTGTGGTACTTATAAGTACTGACAGCACACTGGGTGTTGGAGCAAGAACTTAGTTTTTTTTTTGTTCGTGAGGGTTATTGTTGCTTTTTGTTGCATTGTAGCCTCATTGCTATTTATTTTGCTTTATTATTGTTTTATTTCAAGGTTTCAAAAAAATTTTGAACTTTGATGGAATTTTCGTCAGATTCTGAAGAAGACGATGAAGAAATTGAACAAGACCCAGGATGCATCAGTTTATATTCAGAAAATACACCATTTCGTACTTCAGGATGCAATAAGGGAAAAGTGATTAGGCAATGGAAAAAAAGAGGTGTCCAAACCGGAGTTCCAATTTTCCCCATAAAATGTGGGTTTTTAGATACCATATTTGATCATTTGGTTACACCAACAGATTTCTTTTTACAATTCATTGATGAAGATATGATTGAAAATATTGTTTTTCAAATGAACCTCTATATCACTCAAAAGCAGAATTCAGTTAGGCCAGTAACTGTTAATGAGATATATGGATTTATTGGCTTACAGTTTTATTCGTCTATCATACCAAGGAATCATATATACTGGTCTTTGGATGTACTCGTATATACGTCAGTGAATGCTGTTCAACAAACTATACCACTTAATAGATACTATAAAATATTATCAAATATTCATTTGAATGACAATTGATCTATTCCATCAAATAAAAAAGATAAAATGTACAAATTGAGACCATTCATGTCTCAATTGAATGAAAATTTTAAGAAATGTGTGGGTTGGCCACTCAAGTTCAATCAATTGATGAAAGTATGGTTCTTTTCAAAGGCAGGTCATTTTTTAAACAGTTCAGCCCAAAGAAACCTATAAAACATGGGTTCAAACTCTGGTGTAGAGCAGACATGTTCGGAAATATATATCAGCTTGATGTTTATCAAGAAAAACAAACTGAAATTGATAAATCAAAGAAAGAGTTTGGACTGGATGGTAACATTGTTGATGAAAGGACAAAAAGTCTATATGGTAAAAATCCCAAAATAATCATGGACAATTATTTCTCTTCGATACCATTATTTGAATATTTAAAAACAAAAAACATTCCTGTTGTCACAGTTTGTAATGATAGATCTGGGTTATCTAAACTCATTGATAATAAGATGAAAAAAGGAGACTTCAACTATCAAATATCGAATCAAGGAATATACTTTTTCAAATGGAAAGATAATCTCCCTGTAAACTTTTTCTGTAACTATCATGGAAATGACACATGATTAGTAGAAAGGAAACTCAAAAATGGTGCTAAGATTGACGCTACAGCATTGTAAAAGATTACAATGAACACATGGGTGGTGTTGATAAGGCTGACATGTTACGTGCATTATACGGCAACAACAACAAAAAATCCAAAAAATAGTGGCACAAGCTCTTCTTTGCTATGCTGGAAATGGTATATGTAGTATATAAAGAGTTGCGAGAAAACATATCTTCTTTGGAATATAGGTGTTGTGTAACAAAAGAACTATTCACAAAATCAAAAGCACAATCGAAATGAAAAGGAAGACCCAAATCTAATAATAACGAGGAAGGTTTTTGTGCAAACAAAAGGAGGAAAGGGAACTCATCTGCTTCTAATCATATTCGCTTAGAAAATCGTGGATGCCATTGGCCAACTTTTGTTTTGAATCCAGGTCATTGTGAATTTTGTGCATTAAGAAACACCCAATCGAAATCTCACTCAAAACACACAACATGCAATGTATTTTTATGTAATAATGAAAAGAAAAACCGGTTTTTTTTAGTTTGATCAAATTTAAATAAATGTGTAAAATCTGTTATTATTGTAAAAAAGTAAGCAATTTTGAAAATCTTATAATCTTCAAAAATAAATTTTTTATGCCACAAAATGTAGGTGGTCTATGTTTATTTAGCATTTTTAAGAGTTAAAACTTCGTTATAAAAATCATTTGGTCTTTTTGTATTATGAGAATATTTTAGACCGTTGTGTGCTGACGGTACTTTAAAGTACCAATTTCATTAATTAGCTCTAACAAATTAAATTTTCCAAAGTTGAGTATTTTTTTTTATGTATACCCCTTAATTTTCAATGCAGTAACACAAAAAAAAAAAAGAATTGCATAAAAAAATTTGCACTAAATTATAATGCGGTAGATAAAGGGTTAAAGAAGAATAGCCACAATATTATAACATATGTACTTCTTTTAATTATAATATTTTTTAAAAAATTTTATAATTATTTTTTTTCTTAAATTTTAAAAATATCAAATACACACAAAACTTTTCACTTGAACAAAAATTGAGTTTTTAAACTTAATATATTTATCTTGTATTATTAAGACATATGAGGTAAATATGGAATGTATTTCTTACAGAAAAAAAATTGTCATAAGTCAGAAGAGAACTAAGTTTTATACTAAATTAAGTTGCAAATAAATTAATCATATTATGTTATATTAATATTTGAGCCTTTCTCTAACTGAAAGATGTCCTATTTCTGTCTATTTTTTATAACATTCTCTTTTCTGTTATAAGAGTCCACTGCCCTCACAATATTGGAGAAACTTCCTTATCTTTTAATGTATTGTGATGAGATTTCCAATTATTTACAGTTAATAAAAACGAATTTATGAAAACTTTGAGAAGATGAATGAAAACTATATGTATATAAACACAAATTTATTTCCAGCAAAGTATTTTTATTCTTAACTGGAATTTTTAAATTTATAATTTTACTCTTTTTATGACACAAAACACAATTTAACATTCAGGTACTGTAAGCCACCACCAACTCCTTGTAAAACAGACGTTGTATAATCTACTCTAATTTTACTTAGCAGAAAAGTTGTAGGCATTAATTCCAACTAAATTTTTTTCTCAATTTTATTCAAAAATATTTACCTAATTTTAAATACACAGAGCTCTAATTTCATATATTTTATCTTAGTGCTAATATATCAAATTTATGATGCATAATGTAAAATATACTGAATAAAAATAATGGAATGAGAAACAGTTTTCATGTTCATTATGGGAATATGAATTCAAAGGTGTATAATTACATTTTGAAAGAGAAAATATTTGAAATCATCAAAAAAAAAAATCAAGACTTTAAAAACATGTTTTAATGGAAGATAAAAGTACTATAAAGCTAAGCTAAAATTACAAATCAATTTTTAAAAATATTGTCTACATTTTGCTTTGAAAGTGCAAATAAATTCATTTTACCCTTTCCTTCAAAATTATATAGGAAATAACAGACCAGAACAACATAAAAAAAATATGCACTTTACAAATGAAAAATGAAATTATGCATCATATATAATAGATTATCAATTATTTAAAAAACATATAAGAGTTGGATATAAAATTTTTAATGAAATTATGAGGCAGGATATGTTATCATGTACTAGTTTTATAATTAAAATGAGAAAGCTAATTTAATTATTTTTTGATTAATTGACAATGAGTTAATTTCAGATTGTTAATAATTTTTGATACTGTAAAAATATGATGTTTTAATGAAAAATTTAAATCTTGAGTACTTAATTCAAAATTAATAGAACTTATCACTCCATCACTAACAATATTAATTTATACTTTTCAAACAGAAAAAGAAAAAAGAGAGATAAAGAAAGAAGAATTGTGATTTTAAGAAGTATAAAATTGGAACTGAAACATTTGTGCTACAATATACATATATATAGCAAATAATCTAGAAATTTGAAAATAATAAAAAAAACACTATTTTTATAAAATAAATTAGTGATAAAAATATTCTACAAAAATTACATCCTATCAATAAATTATCATAGAAGATAATAAACACTGTGTTTTCATCCATTTAAGTAATAATAGAAATACAACTGCAGCAATATGGGAAATGCAGTAAATAATCAAAATTGAAAATATATACATGTATCAAAAATGGTATAAAAAAAGTAAAACACTTAAGGCAAGAGGAAAAATAAAATACAAATTGAGCAATACAAAACTTAATTACATTATCTGATTTATATTTACATTACTTACTGCATTTTTTAAAAAATAAAAAGTTAATTCTGCATGCAAAAAAAAAAAAATTAGGGTTTTAATAAAAAAATCTAGGTATGAAAAATAATAAGATGATACATCTTAAAAATATTTAATGGATTACAATAAATAAATAAATCTGAACATGCATTACACACCAGATATCAAATAAGTGCAAAATGACTAAATAATAAGGAAAAAACTGACTATAACTGCCAAGTTTCATGAATAAGTTTGGAAACTCAGCATAATCAATCTTTTTCATACATATTTTTTTTTAAAAAAAGATTATTTCACAGATTTATTTAACATTCTTCAAAGAGGAAATTAACTTCTTGATTATGCCATCTTATTGTAGATACATCTTGATACTTCATCATAATAACTATTAACAGTTTTCACTTTTAGGAATTAGATTCTTCCCACATTATAACCTGAAACTCAAACTTAATAATCAAAAAATTTCAAAGTTTCCTATAGTTGAAAAAATGCTAGCAACTAGTATACATAATTTTTTTCTTTACTTTTGACATTTTTTAAAATTTTGTATATTGTTCCTGCATTCTCATTGTTCTTTTAAAATATACATCAGTGAAAATGTTATGTTATATAAATATTATACACCTTTATTATAATCGATATTTATTTTATAGCAAATATATTGTCCCTAAACTATTTTCTCGATTCACTTCAAACATAACTTATAATCTTTGTACATTCATAAATTGCACTTATATGCCAAAGGTTTCACAGCTTGAATTTTTTGAATAAACTGACTGCAAAATGCAATAAACAAAATTTTTAAACAAAATTTTGATTTTAGACAAAACTATAATTAACAAATACAGAAATCATCTCACGAAAAATTTATCACAAAAAAATTACACTTGTTTTTATTTCAAAGTATGAAAATTTTAAGCCACAGAAACACATATCATCAAGTATGCTAAAGAGTTTAAAAATTACCTTCAGTTTGAAACATTTTTAAGTCCTGTACTAGTTGTTTGTACCTACAATCCCATTTCATATCTTGACTTTGTCGAATAGCAGGATGGCTATAATAAAAAAATAGAAGCAATAAGCATTAATTTTTAATTCAATATTATGATACTTTACATTTTCATAAAACTACCGAAAATAATCTTGTAAATTAAATTTCATATACAACACAAAAACATAAATGAATGAAGAAAAACATTTAACTCACTTTTCCAGAAATTCTTCATCTGTTGGGAACTTAAATTCCCAACCACGATTTGTTTTGTTTGCTAAAGGAGTCATCATGGCTTTAAAATCATCATCTGATAACTAATAAAATAATGAAGTTTACATGTTTTATAAATTTATTCCCAATAAGAAATATTTGTTCAGAAAATTAAAATAAAATCTGTATGCATATGTATTAAAAATACAAATTCAGAATAAATTTAAAACAAACCAAATTCGAATTTAATTAATCTCATTTTATGAGGGGGAATTTTTAGAAAAGTATACAAATTTTAAAAAAGAAAATAGCTTTTTTTACTTTAAAAAAACAAAAAAAAATTTTGACTTTGAAATTCTAAATCGAAAAGAATAAATAAAAAAAAAATAATACAGTTTTAAAAAAAACATTTAAAAAGATCTTTTTTTTTTTTTAAGTTTTTAGCTAAAAAACTAAAAAATTGGGGTCAAGCAATTATTTTTTACTTTTTTCAAAGAAATTGAAAATTTTTTTAAATTTTCCTTTTTTTTTTTACATATAATCTGTTTTTTTAAGAGTTACAACTATTTTTTGAGAATACAAGCCTCGCAATTTCACAAAATAGATCAGAAAAAGAAAAGAAAAATCTCCATATAAAGAAATAGTAACTTCAAATTCAAATATTGCCTTTGTATATTTTTGATTGAAAAATTTTGCATGAAAAACCAAAAAAACCTTTTTAAATTTTTGAATTTTAAGGATACATTTTGCGAGAGATATAAATTGACATAATTTATAATTATAAAAACTATTTTATGAATATCTTTAAAGCCAAGGGATTTTTTTAGTATAAAAGTGAAATTTTCTTTATAATAGATAGTCATGAAGGGAAAAGTTAAAATAGTGAAGGTATGCCATTAATAATTTGTGGACAGTATTAAAGATGTATTAAGTTTTTGGCACTGGTACTTTTAACTAAAAATTTTGAAATAATGCATTGCTAATACATAACAGATTTTACTTAACTACAAAGAAAGTTAGAAGTAGAATATTTTGAAAATTATTTTCATCTATGAAATAAGACAAAAAAAAAAAAAAAAAAAAAGCACATTCTGCATAAGCCAAATTTAAAAAATGAAATTCTTTATTGACAAGATAATTATTCCAAAATGAAAGAAATAAATTATAAATATCAAATAAATAAAGTTGGAAGAAAATTAATTTTTAAATATTGAAAAATCCTATCAGTAATCAAAACCTGGACATTTATCATTATACAGTGCAATATTATTTAAACACATTTCAAGTATTTGTTACTTTTTTTTAAATTTGTCATAACATGATTTTGAATGGCTTTAGTAATTCGATAATGGGATCATTTTTTCTACATAATAAATAAAAAATATATATACTAAGGCAAAATGCCCAATTTTTGTTGAATAAAAGAAAGTTATAATTCTTCAAATAACTTATTTCTTTGAGTTAAAAATCTCCTTTGCTAAACTATCATATAGTATATTTTCTCCAAAAGAATAATGAATTAAGAATTCCAGTTACTTTTCAGCAAACAATTAAAGTTACAGATTTTGAAGGTAAATTATTGCAATTACAGCAAGGTTAATGCACTGCAAAATAATAATACAAACAAATCTACCAAAGAAGTAGATGATTCAAACTGACATAAAACGTACATAAAAGAAATATTAAATATATTTATCACCAAAAATTCAATATAAAAACATTAATGTTTTGATACAGAGCAACATTTTCTTTAAAAACAAAATAAACTTTTAAAAATAAAAAATATCCATAATAATACATACTAAGCAAAATTTTAAAAAGAGTTTGAGAAAATGCTTTTAAATTAAACACGTAACCTTTTAAGGAAAATAAATCTAACTTACCCTTATAACAGACAGTACATCTGAATGAGTCACAAATCTTGTTTTTTTAAATAACCATAACTGAAAAGAAATTGTGTTATAAATATATACAACAAAAATACATACAATAATGCACATACATTTAAGACTCAAAGCTTTTAAACAAAAATAAAGCAGTCAAATTTTTCTTTTCTTTGTTTTTTATTATTATTATTATTAATAAAGTTATAACAATTCACAAGACAAAGAAAACACTGACATTTGATGTAGAGTTTAAAGAGCATTATAATTTAAAACAAGGATTAAGGATTTAGTTGACAAAAAATTAATGATTCAAGTATAGCAGAAAAAGTCAACATATTTCTCCAACACTGATTCCTTTCCCAATCATGCAGGGCAATACAGTTACTAAATGATATAATTTCATGTTATATTTTGTTTATAAACTAAATTGATACTTAAATTATTATTCACAGTTCTATTTTCACATGATCTTAGGTTTTTAACACCAATGCTCATGCTAGATTCATCATCATCTATTCATGAAGTGGAATGTTTTGAATCTAAACATTTATACATATTTACAAGGATACGGAAATCATAAATGTGAACATTTTGTTATATCTGGTGCCACACCCTCCTATTGAAAAGATACAATTTAACACATGCACCTTTCATTTGTTCCAGTCAGTTTAGAAAATATATAAATCTAAACATCATTTTAAAATGCTGTTATGGCTACATGTGGCATTATTTTTACTAGTTTTTATATAAGGATATTAGAGTTTTATTCAATAATTTTGTGATACCACAAGGATATTTTAACAATAAAACTAACTTTGCCTGCATTGTAACCTACTATTATGATACAACATAACAGCATGCATAACACTGACACAACACATCAGTTGCAAATCCCCAATTTAATAAATTATTTGTAATGATTTTTAAAAATTCAAAATTATTTTTCTGTTTTATACAGGTGTATTCTTCCCAGGAAATTTGTTTTCACTTATGTCATACAAAAAATTGAATCAAGAGTATATACCAATAATTGATCACTTAATATTTCAGAAGATCTGATGTATCGTATCTTCGATGATTCCAAAAAGATTTAAAATAATGCAAAGTCCATAAAAACATTTTCATAAGAAGAGACATGAACAAAGCAAACACATTAAAACATTACTTTCAAAAAAAAAAAAATTTAAAACATGTTTGTAATCAATATGAAATACTTACAATGTAATTTCTTGCATTGATTAGATGTTTTGCACTCACTCCAGTATATGCACTTACAGTTTTTTCACCTTCATACAACAGTTCACTGAAAAAAAATCAAATATGAAAAGTATTTCAAGCAATTAAGCACATTTATTTTAATAATGCAAAAGAAATTTCAAGGATAAAATACTATAGCATATTCTAAACCACACAAATTTATAATGTACAATAAAGATAAATTCAACAATTAAATCAAAAAATATTCTTTAGTCCCCCTCCCTTGGAGATATAAATTCTGAAAAACTTGTTATTTAAAATAGAATGATTTTCTTGAATAAATGAGAACATTTCAAAAAGAACAGGGGAAAAAAAACAAAAATTCTTCAAACATACTTCACTTCCTGTTTTCCTATACTTCTTACTAACCTAACTGTGATTGTGCATGTGATACATTTTTTGCATATCTTGCTTTACTTACAAATTTAAACTACAGTAAACATTACTGGTGTAAGCAGAAAATGCACTAGATGTAAAAAAGACATTTGCAGTTAAACATAAATTTTATTTTAAGAATTTAAAAAAACAACAGAAAAACCAAAGTTGAATGCAGAATCACACAAAATGGAAAATTAAAGGCAAGAAATACTTTAAACTTTTTCCAATAAATAAATAATTATTAAATCTTTATATTTTAGCACATAATAGATAAAACTGAAAAATACAGCATCATACTATGGAAAGCTGTTATTGAAAAATTAATTAGAAAGCAATTAGTTAGAAAGATCCTATTTGATGTTTAAGACAAAAAGAAAAAACAATAATAGAGAAAGCAAAAAGTCATGTTACATAAACTGGCAAAACAATAGAGAAAGCAAAAAGTTGTTATATAACTTCACAAAACACAAGTAAAAAAAATCAGAAAATACTTCAATTGCATACTTGTTTAAAAAGAAAATAATAAGAAGAAGAAATCAACATAATAGAAGAGAAAACATGACTGAATTTCACTGTTGAATAGCCATCCTGGCATTGCTGAGACTTGCATATCATTTTCTATTGAAGAGGACCACATGATAGCCACTGAATTAAATACTTTATGGATGCTTTGCTTCTTAACACTAAACATACCATAACCCGTCAAAAGACTGGTATACCAGTTTTGCTGTGGTAGAAATAGGTATGTATGAAGTGTTAGTATGTTTAGTGTTAAATTTTATTAAGGGTGAGATTTTAAAATATCATCTTCTAAATTTCACATACTGATAACAAAATACAGTAACTTTTAATTTAAAAAAAATAAGAAAATCATATAAAGCCTAAAAAAAGATTACAAAGCAAACAATTTTTTCTTAATTTGCAATGAGGTGAATTCATGTGACGTCATAGTCACATGATAGTGAAAGCCATGTGATTCTAGCCAATCAATTCAAAAACTCATGTGACGTCACAGTCACATGATAAAAACTATGTTGTGTTTCCAACTAATTAGTTCATGCACTCAGGTGTTGCCAAGTTTTGCTCTTTGCAGAATTTTCTCTTAAAAAGTACATATGAATACAAAATGCATTTTATTTAAAAGTATAAGCATAAAATACGACTTTTTTTTTAATTTAAAAAATCTTTTTGAAGAAATTTTTTTTCCCTAACATATAAACATCTTTACCAAATATGAAATTTGAAATTTTATCTGAGTTTTACAAATAGAACAAGTACAATTAGTTTAATGTTTGTTTTGAATTCAATGGAAAACACGTGTTTGTTTTTATCATGTGACTTCATGAATTAAGCCCATTTTAAAAGAAATTTTTAATCTTCAGCTCAAACATTGACAACGTAAAACATGGAAAAGAGTTCCTTGCTATTATTTTGATGAATCATGACATTATAAAAAATATTTAAGCTAAATTTCGAGTAATTTTAAAAAAAAACCCCATAAAAAAATAAGTTTTGAGAATCTGATTTTTTTAAATCTACTCAGTCAAAGAGAGCAAAGCTTTCTAGGGTGTAAATTCAATCAATTATGATGATAAGAAAAAGATATAAAGGGTTCAAACATTGTCTTCAAAAATGCATCAAAGGCAATTTATTTCTAAGAGTTATTTATTTTTTTTACAAAATGATTATTTTGTAAAAAATACATATGTTCCAAATACTGGTGCAATGAAAGGTCTATATCTTTTTTGTATGACTCTGAAACAAAGAAAAGGATGGCAATTTTAAAAATGACTGAAATAATGAAAATCTTTCTGCAACTGTCCTTCAAAGTTTCTTCATGGTTGATGACATAAGGAAATGCCAATTATTCATTTTTTGTACTTACAGTTAACATCTCATTTGAATTAATAGTAATTTTGTAATTTAAATGGTCAAAATAGAGAGAGAGAGAGATTCCTTAGATTATTTTCAATCTTTTGATACTTTTAGAGTGTTTCTGCATTCAGCAGTTCATGAGAAGATAACCAGCCATATACATTTATTTACTCTCAAATTTTAATAGAATACATCTTTATTTTTGATAATCTTTTAATTACCCTTTTTTATAAAATATGCAGATAATAAAACCTTATGGAGGAATAAAGTAAAACTGTTTTGTTATACCATTTATAGAAAATTTATACATTATTTGTAAGATTTAACCCTACAAGAACTATAGTATTCAAAGATGAACCAAATATACACAATCAAATGATATTTCTTTTTAGTATTGCCAATAACTGTTTTATGACAGACAATGCATTCAGCCAAACTCTAAAAAGGACTAGTTGATGAAAACAAAGGGATTTAAATTATACTTCACATGAAGTATGTTTTAAAGTTTCAAATTACACTTTTTGGAGCTTCAAAATATGAGCAAATATTTAAACTAATTTCTGATGAGTAATCAATGCATTGATCACTCGATTTGCTGAACATTCCTACAGTTGAAAAGCTAGTTTTTTAATCAAGTCTACATAATTTTCTTATTCCCACTCTGAATGTATAATTTTGATTAATTCAAAAGCAAACAAGTAAAAAGTATGGAACAGCTACATTTCATAAAATCAACAATATATCATGTTTAAATATACTTAAACCATGAGATTCATAATATCTAGAAAGACTTAATTAGTTAAATTATTCATTTTCACAAAATTTCATTCATTTAATAACATACAATTGATAAAACAGTGATTAATAGAAATTAATTTTCTACATGAATGCTGTAATATCTATACATTTAAAAAAAACATTTGCTATACACAAAAACAGAAAGAAAAATATAGCAATACCTTTTAACAGCCCAACATCCTTGTACTAAAACCCCAATCTGTGGCAATAATCTTTCAATACTGAGTGTGTCAATATCACGAGGAAGCCTTTCCTCTAACATAGAGAAAGTTAAAAGATGTGCTGCAAATAAATTCATACCTTTAAAATTGTAGAATAATTAAGTTAAAAATAAAATATTCAATACATTTTTCTTATTGAAAACAATGAATGAGGTACCGTTCATCATTAAGTGTCTGATTTGATCAGAAAGAGGTTTATCTGCTAAAATAGCTGTTTCTTCATTCTTTCCTGATTGGGTTCCAGAACTAAAGAAATAAATACATATATAAATGGGATGGCAGGTATTTAATATCAAAGTTATGATTACATCAATACAAAACATATTATGATAAAATAATTTTAATAATTAGATAAGTACTTATTTTGAATGGCACAAGGGGGTGGCAACATTCAAGTGAGAAGAGCCACACGAAGTTGTACACAACACAAGATAACTAAGATATCACAGAGCCATTTCTACACATACACTTGCACAGGAGGCAGAGTAAGGTAAAGGGTAGTGGTCACAATCAAGATTGTGATGATCCAATTAATATTTTTTATAATGTTAAATAAAAATTTAAATAAAGTAATATTTTTTGTTCCTTCAAAAATCCAGCATTATTGATGATCTTTTTATTTCTTTGGCTAAATTCAAGAGCAATTGTTGTCAAAATATCATGTTGAGAATTAAGCTTTTTCCATACGTACCAATAATACCATGCTTTGTTCTAAAATTTCATGTTTGTGCACAAATAATTAAAATTGACTTGTAAGTTGTTTTTGCATGTAAAATAATTTCAACACTCTTTTTATTAACCCTTAAGTACGGTATAAAATATGAAATGTATTTTTGTCATTTCTGTTGGAAGTTTAAATGTATCTCTTGTGCATTCATTCATGAGTGTTCTTGAACTCATATACAAATAAGCAAATGTTACTACAATTCACTTTGAGGATTGTTCACTCGTGATGGCATTTTTATTAATAAATTGGACATTTACTACTTTGAAACTGACTTTATTATTTTCACTGATCCTCAATAAACTATTAATGGAAAACAATTTAATAAAGAACTGTCTCTTTTTTTTATTTAACTATCAAATTTTATTCAATGATTAATTTAAAATACATAACTCAAAAATTACGACTTTTGCAGAAATATAATGAATATGTATGAAAAAATAATATATTCAGATGCTGTAATTAAATTTTAGTAAGACTTTTTGCTATTAGCATACTGCAAACTTAAACAAAACTGATTTTTTTTTTAATATTGGAAAGTAACATGTCTTTCTGTATAAAGCAAAACTTTTAGATAAATAAGCCCAAAATTTTTTTAAACAATTTTAACAGATTCATTAAATTTTTTTTTAAACAAAAATTATTAAAAGTATGACAAAATAATTTTTTATTATTTTAAATTCTACATCATACTCCATCACTTTTTGAATCTTAAAAATATAAATTTTCACAATTTCTGTTCAGTACACAAAATTATTTCATGGCATGTTACTTATAAATCAAAATAAAGTAATAAATATATAAACAAATACATCAAAATTAAATGAATTAAGAAACTACACAGAAAAACCATTAACAAAATTTTAGATTTTTTTTATAAGCAAATAATTTTAAAAAGTTTCACTGCTTAATTTTTTCAAGTAGTGTACTACTAAAATTCATTTTCCCTTTAACTTCATATTCAAAATACTTAAGTTTCACAAAACTTTTAATAAAAAAAACATAAGAAAAGGAAAGGGGGGAAGTACATACAGCCGAAGACTTTCTGGTACAAGCTCTTTCAGATAGTCTAATTTTGAAGCATTTGGTCTACAAACATCTTGATGCACTTGGGAACACATAAGTCTTTCTTTCTCTGATATTGATCGAACTGACTGCAAGTCAAAAAATAAAAGTAGTACACACCCATAATGCAATCTGCCCAAATACAAATAAATGTAACACATGTTATAGATTTATTATCCACTAAACACTGGTTTAAAATGAATTACCGTAAAATCCAGCGTATAAGTGGCACTTTGAACACAAAAAATAAGATTTAAAATTAAGGGTGCGCGTTATATGCCGGGTATAAAAACGATAGCTTTAAAAATAACAAAAAGGATGGGCATAAAAAAATTTACTTCTAGATGTATCGAAACACTGTTTATTTAAAAGAAACGACTTGCCTTATGAACAAGAACAGTTGTAGTTCTAGAAGTATACTATTTTTTCAAAAGTCTGGGATAATACCTTGAATAAAATACTTAAAAACATAAAAACAATGTATATTAATACTTTGGATTTCTTCGTTCAAAAGGGGGTGCGCATTATACGGCGAATATACCTAAAAATTGAAAAATTTAGCTTGAAAGTATAGGTGCGCGTTATACACCGGATTTTACGGTAGGTTGATATTTTACAAATGAATTTTATATACCGATTAAAATATTTATAATTTTCACTCATAAATTGAATTTCAAAACTTAATGCTCATAGATTTATCTAGGCAGCAAGAAAAAAAAAAAGAAAAGGGAAAGAAGAAACAGGAAAAAAAAACTATTTTTATTCATTTGAAATTTAATTTTTTAAAAAATATATAATTTCCATAAAATCCGGTGTACAATGCACACCCATAGTTTCAAGCCCCAATTTTTACTTTTTAGGTATATTCGCCATATAATGCACACCCCTTTTTATGTAGAAACCTGAAATATATGTGTGCAATATTCTCATGTTTTGAAGTCATTTATTCGAGACCAAACTTAACAAAAAAATAGTCAACACAACCTTTTAAGTTTATTAGAAACGTCATTTCTCTGAAATAAACAGTATTTCAATATATGTAGAAGTCTAATTTTTTCTATGTTTCAGCTAGTTTTCAAAACTCGCTTTTGTACCGGGCGCATAAGATGCACCCATGGCCTCGATCTTATTTTTTGTGTTAAAAGTGCACATTATATGCCAGATTTTAGTGTAATCTAAATTAGTGCATAAAATACCACAGCATATTACTTAAAATTTAATAAAAAAATTCAAAAACTCACAAACTTTTATAAATTTGATAAAATTTAAATAAGCTTTTATTTTAAATTTGATTCTTTCATTAGTTGTATTACATATTTTAAAAACTTAGAAGGCAACTGCAATTTTAAACATGAATGTTACATACGTTCAAATGTAACGATATTTATGAAATAAGAAGAGAAAATTGTTTTGTTTTTAAATTTATAAAATACAAATACTTTTACCAAGGATAACCATTTCCTCGTAAATACAGCATAAAACAAATTATATTATTTAAAAAACTTTTAAAAATGAATTAAAAAGAATTTAATGACTAAATTTCTTTTAGCAAACAAATCCATTATATATATAATTATAACTGGTTTCATACAAAATAAGATTCTGAGAAAAACAAATTAATCAAAATACTTTTTATAGTAAAAATAAGATATTTTTCATTTCATATTAATAAAAAACACTTTTAAAATATATCTAAGATTTGATTTTTATAAAAACATTTTTAAAAAATTTGTTTAGTATCATAAAACTAGCCATCAAAGTGAGAATTCAATGATGTAGTTTAATGTAACAAATAATTATACTTACCCCAGACTTGTGATAGTTAAGATTAATCCAAGGTTCACTTGAATGCTTTTGTTGAAAAAATTGATAAGATTTTTGTCTCATTTGTCGATCCCTTTCAGCATTAGGTCCTTCAAATCTAACTGTAACAGCAACTGCTTCTTCCTCTTCAACTACATTTTCATCTAAGATCAATCAAAAGAACACAATTACATAAATATTAATAAAAAATTTTCCTTGTTCAAAAAAAAAAATGCAGATTTTTTTTTTAAATTTACAGAAGGAATATTTAAGTGCTTTATTAAAAAACAGTAAGATTCTAATTTTGTAACGAATGGTGTATTGTGAGCGCCCTCTCCCGGCCGTATGAACAAGTAACGAGTCTGACTGCTATCTCGTGAAGCTGAGGACGGGCGAGAGTCAGCCGCCTGCCACCGGTGAAGAAAGGACATGCCACGTTCACCGGCCAACCCCTTCTTAATATTTGTATAAAGATTAACTGGTTTTTATTTAGTATTTAGAATCATGCTCACTAGAAAGTATAAACCACTAAAAATTATTTGAGCTTTAGCCGCCGGTGTTATTTTTGAGTACCGCTATAAAAGTGACTTCAGCCGAAGTGGGCCTAATAGTCAGTTAATAGTCCACCTAGTCTAACGAAATTATCCTCAATATTCTGAACTGCTAGTTCATTAAGAATTTCTAAAAGTATGCTGAAGTTGTAGCCGCCAGCTACCAAAGTATTGGATTGTTTATTTCCCACCGAAATTAGAAATTTTGATTGCATTCTCGCCACACGATCCCCTCAGATAAGTTTCTTTCGCTTTTGTTTTCTTATTCATTTTGACCTTTTGTTGAATTCCACTTTGTGTATTTGTATTTTATGGAATATATATAATAAATCCATGATTTATTAGTCTATTTTATTTAGATTCTTTCTCTAGTAAGAAAACTCTTCTACTTTTGTTCAATTTTTTATCCCTGTCTATGATTTATGACTATTAGTGTACTTGTTTGGGGAATTTTACCCCATTTCTGACCTTGAGTTGTCACTGCTTGTTTCTCATACAAATCCAGACGCTTTTGTTTTGTTACTAAGGGTTCCCCCTCCCTTCCGATTTTCTGCTCCTCGTACCCCCTTGCTTGAGAAAATCAGATGTTCTTTTTTCTTGTTCATTTTACTTGGAACTCAGAATACAACACTCACTGTTTGTTCTGTAAAATTTATTAATCATCAATACTTTTCACTTTTTCTACTGATTCATTAATTCACTTATGATGCAAGAGTGTCACTGAGATTGATATTTCCTGTTTAGTACCTTTTTCTTATTGAATTTAAGTGTTGTTTACTGTGTTTTATTTCTAACTATATTGAAGAATTTTTGATCACATATTGTGATTTTTTGTGAATTTAAAAAGAAAAGAAATTGTTATTACATGTTTTGTTAAAAAAAAAGTATTATAGAAAAGTATTTTATTCCTTCAAAAGATTCATTCATAGGTTTTGTTTTGGATTTTGAATTTCATCAGAATTCTCTTTTTATATGTGTAGAATTATTTTTATTTTCAAAGCGTAGATTTTGCCTTTCTGCAAAATATCTTTACACACATTTTTAAGCAGTATTTTTTATTCCCTTCAAAGGATTAATTTTTATAAGAAGCTTGACTAAGTTCATCAGAATTTCTACTTGAATTTTCATTTTGCTTTCAAACTTTAGATTTTGTTTCCTGTAAGATATTTATAATATATTTTTGAATAGTATTGTGTTCGAATATCCAATTCTTGTTCTTCTAATGAACTGCATTTAATTTGTGGCTGTCGGACTTTATTATTGACCCCTTTTTTCTAAAGTTAAAACAATGGCTTATCTTGCTAAAGCCGGGCCAAAGATGACACTTAAAACACTAGCTACAGAATTAGGCCTCTAAAATAGAGAAATGATGAGAGAATAGACTTTAAAAATTTAATCCTAACTTCAAAAGACTATGATGAACAGTTTACTACAAAACCCTTTGAAACAACAATTATTGAAACTAGGTTCAGCCTAACGCGATGGTGCGAGGAAAATGATTACAAACGAAAAACAAGAGGGACTGATTTTAGAACTAGAACGCATGAAATTAAGCATGACTACTACTAACTAATACTAGTGGCTGCTGCCACAGAGAAAAATAAATATCCAACACTCATACCCAGATTTTAGAAAAATTTTGTTTCCACCTATCTTAAAATATTGAAAAGGCAGTGTGTGAGTGTTAACACAGGTGAAGTTTATTATGTAACACACCTTCTACCTATGTTACCTATTGACATTTTCATATTATCTTGCGCGGAACCCAAAGACAAATTAGAAAAATTACCAGCACATTAAGCAAGTGCTGCTCCAAACAATTCAAGTTGAGTGCTGAATCGCTTCTCGTAATTTGAAGTTCAGTACTCATCAAAAACAACCCTTGACGCTTGTGAAGGACCCCCGCATTTGGTGATAAATAATTATTTGGAAGGATGGCTACATAGCCTGTGAAGTGAAAAACTTTAACTCCTTAAGGATTTGGTTCTACCAATCAGCTTAAGAAAAGAGTTTTGAAGGAAGTTAAAGAACACTTCGTGGATATCTGGGGAGATATTAAAAGCTCCTCTGAGTTAAGTACAAAATTAGAATATTATGAAATTGCTCGAGGTAAGACAACCATTACAAAAGTTTTACCAGACGAAGAAGAACTTTTTCCCTCAAAAATAAATAAGCAAATCGGGTACAAGAACGTGGATAAGGCAAAGGAAGAACCAAGAAATATTTAGAGGACATTGAGCCTCAATTTGAAAGTTTCAAATCCTCTGGTCCTGTTAAGTATGGATGTGGAAAGCCCGGCTACATCAAGTCAAAATGCCCTGGATTGCAATTCTTCGTAAAGGGTGATCCAGCTCATTTTAAATTCTGAAAGCTAACAGTCTCTCTCCTTCAACAGAAATGTTGTACTCAGAATCAACATAAACGGAGTTTAGGAACTGCATTTGCGGATAGTGGTGCAAGTCATCTCGATTGCAGGAGCAACTCTACACCATCCTTCTCCAACAAGGAGCTACTTTTGAGAAGACATCCATATCTCTAATATCCTTTGCTGATGGACCTGCTACTCATGAAAGAAGTTCTATCGTGCATCTTTCAAACCGGCCCCACCGGAAGGCAGAAAGTTTAAAACCCCCTTTATAATATTGCCTGATGCCAAAAATAACTCCACTCTACTCTTGGAATTGACTTCTTGAGAATGCTGGGATAGTACCGAATTTCCTAAAGAACTGTTGACTTTTTGTGACGATTCCCAAAATCGCATTACCCCTCAGAACGCCTTATCAGAGTATATTTTGTTAATGCACGCCCGTGGCTTATAAATAACTGTCAACTACAGGAAGATGAAGGACAAGAACTCCTTGGTTGCTGTATGGAACTAGACAGCTTAATACTTAAAAATCATCACTCTATTTCTCCTCCGGGCGTAGGGGAGAAGTTACCCATTTATCTAACATAGCATCAACACTGAAAACAATCCACCACTTCAGTGCCTTCCCTATCAATGAATCCCGCCAGGAAAGAGCTGTTGAAGAAAGAGCTTATATTCTCTGCTACAGCAAGGCATCAGTAGAATGTGAATCTCCTGCCTCCCCGCTGTTTTGATTCCAAACCAAATGGCAAAGCATGCCTCTGCATAGACTACCGGAAGCTTTAAAACCGCTCAAACCGTCCTCGCGGTGATAGGTTATATCCCATTGCCTTCGATGGATGACTTCATTAACGAAGCTAAGTCGTAACACCTTATATGCGACTATTGACTTGGCGCTCAGGATACCACCAAGTGCGGGCGCAGAGGATCAAGATAAACTGCTTTCACATGCCTTTGGTATTTATATAAGTTCACCGTATGCCATTTGGATTACGAAATGCACCCCTGCAACCTTCCAAAGGTTGATAGACAAGTTCCGTTCAGGGATTAAACGATGTGCTAGCACCGTCATATCTAGATGATACTCATAATATTGTTCCAACTTTCCAGAAACATCTTCTGACCTAGAGCAAGTTTTTAAATGTCTTTCATTGTTTAAATTAAATGCAAATAGAGAGAAGTGCAACTTCTGTTGTAAAAGGGGAAATACTTTAGGACATTACGCTACTAAGGAAGGCATCTCGAAGTTGATCCACAAAAAGACAGCTGCTATTGCAGATATGTGGACGCCCCCAACCCTTATTAAAACAAGTGCAAAGCTTTGTACAAACCTGTTCCTGGTATCGGCGCATAATATTCCGTAAACTCTTTCTAAAATTGCAAAAACCACTAACAACAGACTTAACTAAGAAAAAATGCAATGTGGAAGTGGGGCTCTGAACAAGAAGCCAGAGATTCAAAATCAAAATCCAGCATTCTCCCGTCCTAAGCCAGCTGATCTGCACAGTCGCTGTCATCTGAACACGCCGCATGCGGCCCCTCGGGAGCAGTTTTTACTCCAAGGAGAAAAGATGAGGGAATGTACCAGTAGAATACGCTAAGCTTCCACTACTTTGTCCTCGAGCCAAATTATTCTTACCCTAGCTTACAGTGAGAAGCTTTCTGGCAGTTTGTGTGGGCACTTTGGAAAAATTTAGGAGGTTACGCTGAAATTTATCAAACTATTAGACCTCCCTCTGACCACCAGCCTTTAAAATGGTTATCTTTTTGAAATCTCCTCACCGAAGACTTGCAAGGTGGGCACTAATCCAATCTTATAATCTAACAATCGACACACATTCCTGGAAGATCGAATCCTTATTGTGGACTTATTGTTCAGATTCCACATCAGAGCAAGAAAGCAGACTGTGATATTCTTGTTAAGCTTTTCGCCCATTTTCCCACACGCCACTTAAAGAAATCCACCAAGAACAATTGAAGGATGACGAAGTTGAAGAAAATAATTGAATGTTGAAACAATGAAAAGGGTGTAATGGCTAACTGGTTAGAAAGAGGATACCTCATGAATCAAGGAATCTTATTCCGCTACTCACCTACTTCTGAAAGAAGATGCCCAAATTAGTTGTGCGCCACTACCTAAAGACAAGACATTTTAAAATTCACCATGATGCCCTAACGCAGGTCATTATGGAGTCGATGGAACGCTTGAAAGAATCTCCAAACGGTATTATTGGACAGGTATGCATTCTTACATCACCGATTATGTAAAAAA
This sequence comes from Trichonephila inaurata madagascariensis, assembly GCA_019973955.1. NCBI lineage: Eukaryota > Metazoa > Arthropoda > Arachnida > Araneae > Nephilidae > Trichonephila > Trichonephila inaurata. The sequence goes on from BMAV01008474.1 coordinate 41,256, forward strand.
TTTGCACAGAATGCACCGCTACAAACCATCCAACCAAAAGCCTTCCCGACTCTAATACGCACACCTGTGTATTCTCAACGCGGACATACTTCATTGATCTCTTTGGACCTTTGCCCGGTGCCCTATCCGAAAGAAGTGGATATTTATTGTTGAGGACTATTGCACAAGATGGGTTGAGCTTTTTGCTCTCCTCAAGCCACTGCTAGAGAATGCTACAACTCTAATGGAAGAAGTTATATTAATACTATACTGCTTACCCAGATGATTAATTAGCGACCATGGTTCTCGTGTTTAGGTGCTTTCGTCATGCAACAACTTTGTTTCATACTGAACATAGATCAAGACATTATTCCTGCTTATCATCCTCAAGCAAAATCCTGTTGAAAGAAAAACCGCGACCTAAAACCAAGAATTGCTATCTTAGTTCAAAATCGACACGAATGGGAAGATAAGTCGCTATCTATGCTTTTGCTCTGAACAGTGCCAAGTGTGATAATGACTGGTAAAACTGCTGCTTATCTGCAGTTTGGACGAGAGATGAGAACTATAGATTATGTAACCAATCCACTTTCGAAAGCCATCATAGATAATGAAAATTTCGGCTCCAGAGATTACCCCATATTTGAAAAGATTAGCAAGAATTTCTTCTGAAGTCCGGTGGAAAGAATTGAAAAGAAACAAGATGCGAAAAGACCTTCTATGATAAAAGACACCGCCCCTGGTCTCTTTGTATCTTCCAGGTGATAAAGTCTGGGTAACCCTCATCCCTCAGCAATGCTGCCCACAAGAAGATTATTTCCAAATTCATGCCCAAAGAGTATGGGCCTTATATTATTGTGACTAAACGCCTCCCACCTTACCTCCCACGGCGGCAAATCCAAACAACCCACTTGAGGTTCTCGACCCATCATTCATCTGCTTCTTCGTCCATGCATAGACATCGCGAAGCGAATTCCAGTGATGCCTCTCAGAAAAAGGGGAAGACCCAGGAACTCTGCTGGTTCCTCATCAGCGACCCATACCTAGGAACCAGAGGAGTGTAACGAATGGTATGAGGAGCTAGCCTCTCCCGGGTCGTATGAACAAGTAACGAAGTCTGACTGCTATCTCGGTGAAGGAGGGACGCGCGAGAGTCAGCCTGCCACCTCGGTGGTATTGAAAGCGACATGCCAATGTCCGCCTCGCCAACCCCTTAGTATTTGTATAAAGATTAACTGGTTTTATTTTATGTATTTGTAACTGTGTGCTCAATTAGAAAGTATAACCAATTAAAATTATTTGGGCTAGCCGCCGGTGTTATTTTTGAGTACCATTTATAATTTTAAAATTTTTCTTGTATTTTTCAATAAACAAAAAAAATAATAAAACGTACATATTTTTACATGACATTGCAATTAGAAAAAATATTCTGCTCAATATACATGATTTAAATAACTATAATAATTTTATAAGTATTTCAAACTATATAACTTAAGTATAAATTTAAAGAAATTGTGCAAAAAGTACACTTACAATAGATAAAATTTCATTTTTAGCACTTAACAATAATTTATTTAATGTTACATTTCTTATTACACACAAAAAAATAATGAAATATAAATAAAAGAACAATTAAAACAAAATTAAAAATGCATTAAAAATTTAAACTAAGAATATATCAAATATCAGTATCAAGTAAGAATATTAAAAACAAGAAAATACCTACCTGTATTCGAAGGCTTTTTAGAAGTATTGTCAGACTTATCCATATGAAGAAAACCAGGACGCATTTCTATTATAGAATGGAGTGGAGTAATATGCAATTCACCTGTTAAAATAATGATAAAGCATCAAAACCTATACTATTTTTATTTTTTTTATGATAACATGAAAAACAAGTAAAACATTCCACTAAAAAATGAAATGTTTCTGATAATCAAAATCCAGTAAACTACTTCATTTTTAGATGTATAATTATTTACTTTGAATATTCATTTTGTTACCAATCATTTTTCGCAATATTGCAAAAATCTTAAAAGGGTAATTACTTTATTTATATTTCTCTTTGTTTTTTGTAATATTACAAAAATTCATACTTTTAAATCCATGGAGATGCATAATTATTTTAAGTGGCAAGCAAATATTTAGTTTTTCACCATAAAACATTTTAATCAATAAACACCTTGTGTTTCAGTTTAATATACAAATAGAAGTGTGGCACAGAAAGAAAAAAAAAAAAAAAAAGACTGTATTATTAACTCTTAAAGGGGCTTAGAACCTTTTGAACAATTTTTTTTATTTATGTATTTAAAAATTATATTTTAGCATTTTACATATGTTTCCATTCAAGAAAATGAAACAAGATGAAATTTTGCAAATATTATTCACACAATTTTAAAAATTTACATTTTTTAAAGAAAATTTAGAAAATTTAAATTGTACTCCTTTAGTAATTATTTATTTTTTGACCTGGAATTTTTTTGTAATATTCTAAAGGATGTTTTAAACGCAACTTTTGGGTTTGATTTTACAATAAGTTAATTAATTTTGGAGGAAAAAAATATAATATATTGATATGTATGCTAAAATTCAACAAAAAAGCCAAAATCTTATACATTTGAATTTTTTTTTTTAAAAAAAAGTATTAAGTTTACAGCAAAATCGATCCCCAATTTTGGTTACATGCATTATATATAACACACAGGAAAAAAATGGAAGTGACTGGTAAAGAATTGTGGAAGGTGAAGCATTGTGAATGCAAAAAAACTCAAACTGAGAAAACCACTTTAAAGCTTATAATTCTAAAAAAATAATTATTATAAGCAAAAATAAAATAATAAAATATCTCTTTAAAATATTAGCAACTTTCTTAAAAATAATAGCATTTTCTTATTATTGCAACTCATATTTTATAAATTATCCTTTTTTACTGAAAATTAATTGCAAAAGAAAACTCAAGGAAAATGTTTAAAAAAAAATTTGTTTTTGTCAAAACAGAAATATTATATTTTTATGAAAAACATATGATGAATATGAACTGAAATTATAAAATTATTAATACAAAATGCCTCAATTCAAAAAATTTAAATACACACATCTAACAAAAATTAAAAAATACATTACTGTAATACTTCAAAAATATCCTGCTTTATTTGTAACACCTTTTTTAGCTATCATTTCACATTTTAAATTAGCTTTTCTTCATCAAAAATTTTTTTAGCTTTTTTATCTAAAAAGGGGGTGTGGTTGAATTCCCTAATTTGTTTGCTTACATATTGCAATTGATATTTTTTCAACTTCTAATTTTTAGGTATACAAGAGTGATATATCAATCGAAAGATAATAATTCAAAGAATATAACTAAATAAAATACAAAAAAAAAAAAAAAAAAAGATTTTTAGATCATTTTTAAGGTGCCAAGTCCTCTTAACTGAAACAATATGAATAAAGGAATCTGTACAAAGTATTCAGTGTTTAAATTTTCCATTGAATGACTTTATTTAATTTATAATGGTCTTGAATCCTCCATGACACCACATGAAAATTTCTTTAGTTTACCAACCTAACAGGAAATATCCTTTAAGCTACAATTTTATCTCCTTAAAACTGCCATGTTGGCCCATTACAAAATAAGATTATGCAATATTGCATCATCCAATTATTCTGACCAATCATGGTAATTACTAAGAGAAATCATATGACTCTCAAAGTTCCTGGTTGAGAAAGCTCTAAAAACTGAGATCTCTGGAACATAAAAAAAGAATGCTTTTGTGTATTGTCTTATGTCCGTGTATGTTTCTAGCTGCTTTGTCATTTTTGCCCATCTGTGGAGTTACAGCATAGTATTTGTCTGGGGTAAATAGAAGATATGACACGGTCTTTTACTATAAACATGCTGTTAAATGGCAAACATAACACAGGATGAGACAGTTGGACAGAAAAAACATAAAGACAACTTGCATCATATTCAGATAAAACACTTCTGATTCTTGCAGGTGATAATACAGTTCCTAACATATATATATATATGGTTTCACAATAAGATTCAATTGGTGAGCGACCTACATGTCACTAGTCCTTCTATTTCAGCAGCTGAAACCTGGTCCCTTCATGCCCAGTTCCCACTTTCTAATCCCTTCTCATTCCTCTTGTTAGTTTGCTGGTGGATGTTGTGCCAATGCCCTCTATGAATATTTTCCCACATATTTATATGAAAAGAGATTCGCGTGAACTGTTTAACACCCAGTTAAATGCACTGTTAAATATATAATGCCTATAACTAAAATAACTTTACTTCAACCAAATATTTTCTTAGATAAAAATGGACTTTTAAAAAAGTCTAATTTAGCCAAAAGTTTATTTTTTAAATTGTAAAAATTTTCTATAGTTAGTCTATCATTTCTCTGAATCTATTTCATTTCTACACTCTATAACATTTTATTTTCATAGAAATGTCATAAAATTATTTATTTATTTTCTGTTAGACCTTCTATTAACACTACTCACAGTCAATAAAACAAAGGAGGAATCCAATATTTAAAATAGGAAAAATATTCCTTCACTTAAGTCACCCGTTTGTTTTGAAAAGACGATTTTATAGATATAAGCAGAAATCGATTTATATGTATAAATGGAAGAATTCCAATTCCTTTAATTTATAGAGCATAATTTGATGAAATCCTATATCGATTTTGCACTACTTGATTTCAGTGTTTTGTCATTTTGACTTGATGCCATTCAGGTATTAAGCAGTTCAATAGTTATAAATTAATACAAATAAACATTTTTGCAATTAATGATTCTTTTCTCCTAGAAAGAAAGAAAGGCAGTTTCTTTTTTGAAAAGTTATACCTATTTTATTTCCCCTGATATATTTTATAGCCTGTCAAATAAATTCTAGAAACACATATTGACAATGAAAAGGAATTGATGTCACATAATTTAATGATATAAATTTTTCAGAATTAGTACAAATAAATTAATTTTAAAATTCATATTTTACTTACTTGCAATATTTATTTTTAAAAATTGACAAAACAATTTTTCATAGCAAAACTTAAAAAAATATTTGTTCAAGCAAATGTAAACCTATACTAGTGTTAAGAGGACACAGTATGATTCAATTGACAAAAATTCAAATAAAATCTTTTTAGCCTGAATTATTCTTTATATAATTTTCTATTATCTCACAAAATTTGAAAGCTTTAAGTTAGAAAAATCTAGAGTCATGCTAATTTTTATGTTTGTTTTTATTTACATCTCAATGGCAAATAAAAACTTTAAACTGATTTATCTCAGAAATAAAAAGAAGAATAATAATAACTAGTTTATCTTCATTTAAAATATTATGGCTTTTTTTTATTGTGCCAAATCGTTTGATTTTTCCCCCTATTGCTATTAGTACCAGTAACAAAGGTTGGTATGCATTTCTAAATCAAAGTAATATGTATTTTAAAAATAGTTGAATTAGTAATTTGTACATTTTTCAAGGAATTTTCAATAAACATTTTACGAATATCAGTCATGTTAGCAGAAAACCAATGCCAACTTTTTGTTTAAAGTTTAAATTAAAAAAATCAAGTTTCTAGTTTTACATCAATTATTTGAGGAGTGCTTTTTTAAAACATGTAAACTTTTTAATTTTTTCTTTAAAACATTAATTGGTTAGCTTTTTATAACATTTTGAGAAAAAAAAAAAAAATTGTTTAATGTAATACATATACATAAGTTTGGGAACAAAAAAATTGAAAGAACCATTAATTCAAAGATTTTCTTATAAATTGTGCCATGTCTCCTTAAGCATAATAAATGAAAATAATAAATACTTAAACGGACAAATTGAAGTAAAAATACATGTACAAATTTTTTTAAAAATCATACCATTTTTCATAAAACCAACAGCATAATTATCATTTGACTCTAGAATTCTGGAGCCAATTAGTAAGCTTTTGTCCATGATGCCACTGCAATAAAATTGTAAAGGAAAAAATTTAAGCAAACTGCAAAAATACATCTTTTTTCTCTTAAGTTAGATTTGCAAAATGGATTTTTTTAAAAAAAAGAATAAATATACTTATATAAATTTTAGTTTTATTAACTTGGTTATTAAGTTTTACAAGTGTTTTTAATAATATTCATAAATATATTTGGTTTGCCCCATACAGAAAAACTTTTTCTGTTAATTCAAATTAATCTAAAATAATAAAAAAAAGAATCAATTTTTCTTTCATCTTAAAAAATGCAACAATTAATTACTGCTATATTTATATAAAGTACATGCATACACAACATATTGTATTAAGATCTAGAATCACACCAGAACTATTAAAGTGTCTTCACAGCATTTTTGGCTAGTTAGCTTAATTTAATTAAGATACTATTTATAGCTTTTTTGCCATAAATGAATACAAGTTTCACAAATTTTAATGTTTAAATTGTTTACCAACACTAACCGATGTCCCCTTCCCATCCCTGGCTATTGGAGCATTATGTAATGCGCTGAGCAATATAAGTCAACTTCAGTAGATCTCATTGTCATCTTGATGGTTGGGGATTGTAGGAATCTTGAGATGATCTGTATTCGTTGTCTTATTCTCACACAAAAAATACCAATGTGATGTTAATATGCAGCAAGATAGACATGGCTTACCTTCACTAAGAAAGTTGTAACATTTACTATCCATGAAAAGCTGTAGGGATGGAGCCATAGGGTTCTCATTTTTTCCCACTGCATAGTTCTGTGGAGTACTGTTTGTGCTACTGTAAATGACTAGGTTAATTTGGGCTTTGGCAAATCATACAGGGGGTGGGCAAAAGTTGTCCTCAGTTTGGCACAAATATTTGCTTTTACATTCCTTGTGATGTTGATGTGCCTGGGAAAATCCATTAGAACTTTAGATTCCACCACTGTTGTAAGGTGTTCTAGCATTTTCTTGTCCTATACAGACTTTGTGTTCTCTATGGTTGCTTGCAAATCTATTAGGAATACTGCATAGATAGGTGGGTTGATTTTGTTTAGTTCTACTGCTGTGGTTTATAAAAAAGCTATTTTCCTGTCATAGTTGCTCAAGAGGCTTCAATGGAAAGGTTCTCTTTTTTCCTTAATAAATAAAAAAATGTTATTTCCTCTCTATTACTTTTCCATTTCTATGCTCCCTGTAAATTTCTTAAATAAGAAATACCAATGTAAATTTCTTAAATAAGAAATTGGAATATATACTCCAAATTTTTCAATTATGTGATATAGATTTTGCAAAGCTACCTTGATGGGATAGTGCTTAGTGATACTGACTGCTGTTCCAAGGACCCAGGTATAAAACCTGCAGTAGGTATGGATTTTTATAAATGTATGTTAATCACGGGGATACTCTAAATCAGGAGTTGACAACCCTTTAGCTGTGGAGTGCCAAATCAATCTATAAATATAATTCAGTATGCTACACAGTAGGACATTTTTGAAACAATTAGATCCCAGTGATAATGCATGCAGAGTTAGAGAATAGAGGTCAATAATATAGATTTAACAATTTCATTGTATATTAATTTCCACAATTTAAAGATATTTCTTATCATAAAAATAAAGAGCATAAAATATAACTATTGCTTCCACAAAAATAAAAAAAATTAAAATTGTACTCATATTATGTATTTTTAAACATATTTATTAAAATAAGAAATAGGCAACATAAAATAAAAGTATTACCCTTCATTATAGTTAAATAAAAAGGTTAATAAAAATTTTAATGCAAACCTAGTGCTGCACTCTGCTCTACTTTCATATCACAAAACCATGGGTATTATTTGTGACTTTCAATTTGGCATGATTCTGAGCATTCAGTTGCTAAACAATTTCTTTGTGGACTTGAAATATTTTTCATAAGTTTAAACAAATTTTATGCAGATATATAGAACCAAATGTGGAAAGGAGAGTACATGCAATTTTCTCAATTGAAACAATTAAATCTCACCAGCAATGACATTCTACAATTTACAGAATAGCCATAAATTTATCTTTTACAGTTGTCTTTCAGAAATTTTCGTAATTCCTTAAATGTCTTTAGTTCTGAAGATGTTTGTTAGGAAGGTCCATTACAAATTTATCAACTTCCAACCACTCAAAAATTGACAAATTTGTAGAGTAGTGCAGAATGCCACTGAGAATTGTACTGTGTGCCACAGGTTGCCAACCCCTGCTCTAAATATTCTGTGAGTTGAAAGTCCTTGCAAGAGGTTGGTGGTAGGAAAAGTGGGGCAAGAGACCCTCAGGATGTTCTTCCTCAAAAGTGGGATGTAACAGAGCCAAAACATACTTCCACCAGCATTCTACTCAAAGCTGCAGCCAAACTGACAGACATAATCTAGCCTTTTGTTGTGATGAATTTCATGGGCCTTGATCTGACACCATTGATCAGATGGAATGAATAATAATAACTGATTTTGCAAAGAATAATACCAAGAAACATCAAAAGTATTTAATGTGAAGTCAGGTATATACTCAGCTACCTTTTAATTTTTGAACTATGCTTTTTTTTAATAAAAATAGCTGTTTCATAGCACTATTGTATAATGTCTTGACTGTTAAGTACAGCCATAACCGCAAGAATTATAATAAAACATCGATTTAAGAGATGCAAAAATTTTTAATCAGCTATTTAAAAAATACCAAACTTAAGACTCGTGAAATAATTTTTATTTAATTCATTAGATTATATAAAAATAGTATTAATTGGATGTATAACATGTCATTCTGCAATTTTAAATGAATATAAATTTATCTTTATCTAAAACTAAAGAAAAAATAACCCAGAATTTACCAAAAGTTATTCAAAATATACTTTATTTATTCAAAAAGCTGAATTCATTACACACACACAAGCAAATTTGAAAGCCATTAAAAATTAAAATAAAATACAGTAATCTATTACAGATATATCAGTGTTTTTTTAATAAAAATATAAGAACAATCCCTAAGAAGAAGAAATTAGGCAAAGAAAATTTTTTAGATTATTGTACACAAGCAAAATAGGAAAAACGAAATTAAAAATAGCACCACCTGAACATTAAATTACAGTTCATGTTAGGGTTGCTTTATTTTTCCTTTTGCTTTATGAATGTATCATCATAAAATAAGCAACACTTTTGGCAAACATTAAAATGATAACAGAAGATATAGACAAATAGTAAAATGCATTATTAAATAAAAATGGGAGAATTCATATTTGTGCAGAGATTAGAATTTTTTTTATTTCATTGTATAGTTGCAGTATAAGCAAAAGATTAGCTAAAAGTATTACATGTCTGTGCAATTTTAAATGAAATATATCATAAAATCATGCAAATATTATTTCAATTTTATCTTAAAATCCTTTTATAAATCCTATAAACTTCCTACTTTACCTTAAAGTATATTGCTACACATTAACCATATTATTACAACCTTTTTAAATTTTATCTAATTGTTATACTTTTAACTTCATTACACTATTAGACCTAAAATGAACTGTTCAAATCTCTTACATTATTTATTTCGTTATTTATTATATCTTAGAAAAATTGGATAACAATATTACAGATAAAGAAAGACAATAAATAAAGTGAGTTAAAATGAATTTTATTTAAATAATAATTAACAGCATAACTAATATTAATTCTTAACTATGTGGTCTTAGAAATATAAAGTTAAGATTAGAGAAATGAGTTATGATATATTTCAGTCAATATTTTATATAAAGCATGGAGCACAAAATAAATATTTAATAATAATTCAAAACTGATATAAAAATATTGAAATAATATAAAAAGCATTACAGAGAATTAAACAACAATAAAAGACTTTGTCAAAAAGAATATAAAAAGCTATTTTGATATACCTTTTAAAATAATGATCTTCAGTAGTATTTTGTCCATCAGCATTATATGCTATATCTTCACCTCTAATAGTATCATAGTTTTCAGCGTCAACATCAATACAAAATTCTAATTCAATCTTAAAAAGGATGGAGGGAGAATTTTATTAAAACAAATAAAGATGGTTCATAACAATAATATAATTTAAAATTTATTGAGTGGAAGTTGATAATATATTTTCAACTTTTTAAACTTATCTAAGTTTGTAGAGTGCTTTAAAAAATTTTTAAACAATTCTGTAGCATTCTTAAAATTATCTGACAAAAAGCTAAATATGCTAAAATCATAAAGATATGCTAAATAATGCTATCATAATGACATGCTAAAATCATAAATTCAAAAAAATTGTCAAATCCAAGACAAAAATTTATTTTTATTACTTCAATTAATAAATTACTTATTTGATGATTATTATATAAATGATTATAAAAATCACACTTTGAAGGTACACAAGAGCAAATGGTGATGAACCTCATAATTATGAATCATGATCAACCAACAAAGACACCCCACCTTCAAACTTCCACACCATACCAACATGAGGACTTTTGGCCTTGACAAATTTAATGTGCATTAACTTCTCTATACAGAAAATGACTCTCACACACAGCAGAAACAATACTAGATACAAATTCACAATCACATGACTACCAATAGATGTTTGAATAATTCTTCATAATTTAAAGGTGTGAAGCGAATGGATATTAATTAAATTCTGATCATTTAAAAACAGTAAGCACAGACTTCCAACAACAATATTTAAAAACACAAACAATTATAAAACTAGTTTACATAAAAATTAAAAAATTAAGTGATAACAGTAGTTACAAATGGAATATTTTGTAAGAATGTTCTTAACACAATAAAATATTTGCTCAAAGGCTCATAAGGAAGCGTACTTTGATCTGATAAATGACTAGTTTTCTAAAAAACCTTCTGGATTTAACCATTTATTACTTTAGAAGAGATTTTGGACGAATACTGGATTGCTTTAATGCCATGCCTTTTATAAAAAAAAATCAAACTTTTTCTAAGTGTTTTGTGTTAACTTTATTTAACTTTTACATGAAACAAGAGAAAACAAAGTGCTACTTTTAAAAAATTACAAAAAGTAGTAATAATAATATATTGGTTTAAAAATAGTTTATAATTAATGTTTATACCTCAAAGGTCACTCAGAACACATAACTCTGAAAGTTTTTGCAAATATCACAGTTAGTTTTTTTGCTAATAAGCTATATACCTTACTGTAACTACCACTCTTTCAATTATCTAAAATAATCATTATTCCTTACTTTTCATATGTACTTTTTCAACTAGCATATGATAGTTTGAATGTGTAGCACTCAAATAATGTATTATACCATTCCAATCTTTAATTGATCCTTCTGGATGAAAATTTCCTTTACTTTATAAAATCACAAATGCTTTTTTTTTAATCAAAATATATGGTCACAGTTTAGCAAAATTTTAAATGAAGAAACATGTAATTTCAATATTCCTGCATCTCTACTTATTGCCAACATAAAAAACAAAAGCAGCTGACAGCATTAATAACTTAAGGAATTATAAATAAATGAATATTATTAAAAGGACGTATCAAAATTTAAAGTATTTAAAAATTAAACATAAATATCAATTTTCTTTATTCGGTGATCAAAAAAATTAAACAATAAACTTTTCCCAAAAAATTACTATTAAAAAAAATTTCTTCTTTCTTTAAATTTTATAACAAACAGAAATTATAAATTACTTTATGTTTAATCAAGAAAAAAGGAAAATTCACATAGGACCTCTGAAATAAATTTTTCAAGATGTATAAATTGAAATTTGTAGAATTCTGAATTGTTGTTTTATATCCTGATAAAAAAAAGTTTCTAAGCATTAACAATGTTTTAATTTTTTTCATGATTTTATAACTATTCTTATCCTTATTAACTTTACTTGAATGAATTCATTTTCTTGTGAAACACAAAACAAACAATTAATCTAACTTTTTGTTGCTTGGGTTTTATTCGAGCAGAAAGACAATCAGTATGATCTTGAAAAGTTGCTGTGTTATTTCTTGTCGGGTAGTGAAAAAGATACAAGTTTTCACTTAGGGCTTTAGAAAGATAAACATCCACCTAAAATAGAAAACATAAATATAACAAAGAAAAAGAAGAAAATAAAAATTAGAAATGTACTACATCAATGATATTTTAGGTGATTTTCCATTTTGCCAGCACAAGCGATAAAGTCGCCAAAAATGATACAACTGATGCTAAATGGAATATTCCTGCTGGTAACTTTGTACCAACACATTTTCAAAATCAAGTTGTGTGTTTTCGCCAAAAAAACCTGCCTGGTAATATTTGTGCCAACAAAATGAAAAAGTACCATATTTTATAATTCAAGCTCCAAATAATTCAAAACATTGGATAAAAATAAATACTATCAACTTCTAATATAAAGAATATATAATTGAATAAAGACAGCATACCTTTTGCACTTAAAAATGTTCTCGGCTCACAGGAAAATTCTGTCATTTTTAAGAAAAAAAAAAAAAAAGACAAATTTAAAGAAAAAAATTTTTTAAAAACTTTTTACTTAAAATATGATGTCCTTTGTTAGTTACAACTGTCTTCCAGCATTCTAGCAGCTTATCTAACCAATGAAAATTAAGTCCTCTGTTTTGGAGACAAATTGTTCTTCCACTTCCATTTGGACACTCAAAATTTATACCATTTATTTGCCCCCCAAGAAAGTTTTACAGCAACCTGAACAGATGATAGTCAGATGGTGCAATATTAGAAGTATATGCTAGCAGAGATAAAGGGTTCAGTCCTAGGAGAGCCCACACCCTTGGCGTGAATTATTTTGGGTTGGCGATAATTGTGCCATCTTGGTAACCTTACTTTGATACACTAGATATGGTAAACCTATTTCTGGGAATTTCGTATTTTGTCGGCGGGCATTTCGAATTTCATTTTGTTTTGGGGAACTGGGCTGGAATGGTTGCGTGTGTGAAGGAATATAACTTAGAATTTTTTACTTTGTTAAATGCAAAAGGTTAGAAAGAATTGATTGAATAGTGCATGAAGGAAGGATTTATTGCTTAGAGTTATGAATGTCCTAAATGTAACGATTGGCATGATGTAACATGGTCGACAATAAAACGCTTTCCGAAATTGCACCAGCCAGCCAGAAGGTATGTTCGACCATTACCTCGCAGAATAAAAATGGTGCGCCACACCCATCATTCACTTAGCTTATGAGACCTTCAAGACTTTTTAAAATCTGTCGTTATGCTGTACCTCCATTTTCGAAAAGATCAGCAGTAAGAAAGTAAGTGCTGTTTTTATATTTTTTAATCTTAAATGCTTAATTTCTGTATTGTTTACAAATATTTTCATTACGCATCCACCTTATCTCTCTGTATTCACTTGCTGCCATTGTCGGTTTCACTTGGCCATCTTGTTCTGGCTTGGCGCTTTTTTCGTTTTGTCGCCAAGGGTGTGGGCTCTCCTAGGATTTTACCGAGATAAAGTTTCCTGATGTAACTCTGCAATATTTTATGTGGGATTACTTGCCAGGTGTAGTCTAGCATTATCGTGATGAAGAATCAGAACCTTTGTGTTGGCCAAAGATGGACATTTATGTTGAATTTCTTTATTCAAAACATTAAGTTGCAAAAAGTAGTGATCATTTCCTTTTCTTTCGACAACCCATAGTGCATTGTACCTTGCTGTCTCACCAACAACATAACATAACCTTCTGATGCACACCAGCTTTGGATGTGGATGGTGGTGTCTCCCCTTTATAAGCATATGCTTTTGTTCTAACCATGCATTTATACATGATCCATTTTTCATCTCCAGTCACCAAGTGGTTCGTAAACAGTTCCCATTTGTAACAAGCTAAATTTGAAGAAACATTGAAATTCAGTCCATTAAATTTTTCCCTTAATTTGTGTGGCACCCAAACAGTGAGTTGGACATAAAACCAAGCCTTTTAATGTAATCAAAAACAGTAGTCTCATGAATTCCAAGCTTGAAGCTCACTTCTGTGAAAGTTAACCTTGGATTTGTCAGATTATACTGCGTAGCCCTTCATCACTGACATCTGATGGCCCTCATGATCTGGGTTCATCTTTCAAAGAAAAATCACCCAGGCGAAATCTCCCAAGCCATGAGTTGTTACTACTTTCTCTCCAATCTCGTCACACGTTTCTTTTTGTTTCCATTACATTATTCCCTTTTTGGAACTCAAATAACATACAATGTCTTAAATGTACTTTTCCCCCCTCATGTTGACAGTTTTACAAATTTAAAAAAAACTGACTCAAATGTGAAAAAATGAGTATAAATCATCAATAGTATACTAATTTAACTGTTTAAACTGGTTTCAGTCGGGTTTGAATTCTTGCTAAGGATCGACAATACATAAGAATGCATGTGTTCAAAAATGACAGAACATTCCCGAATACCCAAAAACTCAAGTATCATTTCCCATATATATACATACATACATCACCTTTTTTTTATAATGAATTCAGAATATCTATCTGTTATATTCCAAAGGATTTCACTCAGTAACATAAAACAGGAGGGGATGGTTAATATCCACCTTTTAAAAAGCAGTCTTCAGTCTGCAGTGTTTAAAAATACTGCAAAATTCATTTTTTTTATTCCCAAAATTTAAACTATATATTTTAATTTTTTAGTACTCAGATCATTTTTTTCTCTCAAATATAATATTTATAAATGCAGTTAAATGCAACTGCAGGGAAAAAATTGTTCTTCAAAATCAATGCAATTATTAAACAACATTAAAATCTCCGAAAAAAAAGGATATAATCATACATGGGGGAAAATCTTTGTAACTATTTTAATAGCATTAATATAAAGCAATAAAATACAGAATTCAAATTCCAGCATCCCTCTTTTCTGCCTTTTAGATGCTTTTATTTATTTTACTTGATTGAGCTGCATGTACAAGCATTTTGTACTGAAGTAAATCATTTTTCTAAGATGTATTTTGTGTTGTAATTATGTTAACAAAATAGTAAAATACAACATTTTTTCTAGTTATATTTTACATGAGTTTTTTACAACATGCGTTTTTTTTTTTAATAAAATTTATGTATGATCAGTGTGATTATGAAAATGCGATAGAAAATAGATAAAAAAAATTCATTATAACCTCATGTACAACTTCGTCATCATCAGAACAATAATCATCCACAGTCGAGTCCATATTCATTTGCACACTTTATAGTTTCATCATTCTACATGGAATATGAAAAAGAAAAATAAACAAAACGATTCCACATGCACCGCGAATAGAATTGCCAGATTTGAAGTAGTAATACTTTTAAGAGACAGATAAATAATAAAATATTTTTTAAACTAGTTGATGATAAATATATAATTGTGACTGAAGATCCCTCTACCTAAGGTGACCAGATTTTAACACTGGTAAATCGGGACAAATACTGACAGATAAAAGGAACCATTAAGGCCGGACAAGTAATACTCAATTTCGTTGGAGGCACTCAGGTCTATATTCTGCAAACTAGATATTATACTTTATATTTTTACTTTTATATTTTTTTTACTTTATATTTTTTCTTTTTGAAAATCACCAAGTTCATCGTTGGCTTGGAACCTACTAAACTCATTCTTGCTGTAGAGCTCATGCTATTAGGTACGAATATGAAATTCTAGTGGCGAGATTTGTTAACGAGATATTAATAATTATGAATTGTAATATTTAATAGACTAAATTCATGATGGTCACATGATAAAGGCAATCACGTGTTCTCCATTGATTAAAAAGTGAAATAATAGTTGTTGAACTTGTAAAGTTTAGATAACATTTAAAATTTGATGATTGGGTTCAGAGTTCACATGTTAAAATTCTTGAAAGAGTTTTTAAAATAGAAAAAAGAAAGCCTTGCATTATAAGAGTATTTTTAAATTGTGTGCATTTTTTAAACTATATGTGCATTATTATAGTTGACAAATATGTACTTTTTAACAGAAAGTTTCTGCAAAAAGCAAAAGTCGACAACAGTGAAGCACGTGAACTAAGAGGCTCAATTCATGACATCACATGACAAAGACAAACACATGCTCTCCATTGAATTCAAAACAAACATTAAACTAATAGTACTTGTTGTTCTATTTGTAAAACACATAAAATTTCAAATTGCATATTTGGGTAAAGATGCTTAAATGTTAGGGGGAAAAAATTTCTAAAAGATTTTTTTGAATTAAAAAAAAAATCGTATTTTATGCTTATACATTGAAATAAAATGCATTTTGTATACATTTGTACTTTTTAAGAGAAAGTTTCTGCAAAAAGCAAAATTTTTCAAGACCGAAGCTCTTGAACTCATTAGCTGGAAACACAAGATAGTTTTTAATCGTGTGACTATGACGTCACATGAGTTTTAGAATTGATTGGCTAGAATCACGTGGCTATCATTATCATGCGAATATGACGTCACATGAATTGAGCCCATTGGCTGGAAACGCGTGATTACATTTATGATATAGTTATGACGTCACATTAATTTATGAACTGATTGGCTGGAAACACGTGACTGCGTTATCATGTTACTATGACGCCACGTGAATTTAGTCCATTGTTAAATTTTTATATTGTATTAATTTCCTGTTGTTAAGTGTGGCCACGGTAGCCGAGTGGTATAGTTATCGGACCGTGGCTTGCCTTGTCACGAGTTCGAGCCCAGTACCACTAAAGACCCACCGTGTAGGGCAGTGATGCACGTTGAAGACTTCACAGTGCCCTAAAAATTTAATTTTTACCGAAATTTTTTTTTTGCATTTTGTATCATTAAGAAGCTTGCCACGAAATTTCAGATCTGTTAGCAAATTAGTTTTTAAGATATTTGAAGTTTTATGAGCTATGGTTTTGGTTTCAATTTCATTTTAAAGCACTTTTTTTGAGCTTTTAGTTTCAAATGGTTCTTAATTCCAATTTTCTTTATTAAAATTATTTCTGCTTGATTACCTTTCGAGTTTTTTGAGTTCTCCTAATAAATTAATTAAGATTAATTTCGTGGCCTGTTTTTGCTTTAAAATCAGTTCATATAACTTAAAAGCTTCATCATTAATTTTTTCCTGTAGAGAAAATGCCATGGTTAAGGTGTTCTCAGGTTGTTGTGAGAAACAGTATTTCGAAGAGATGGAATACTACTGAAAATGATGAATCTAAAAATCTGTTCCTCTGCTGATTCTGCAATTAGACTTCCGAATACAAGTATTCTGAATTCAAATGTTGCAGATATAACTGAATATTTCCTTGATGTACCTAACTGCCTTATACTAAATATATTGTAGTACTATATTTTAATGTTTTAAAGTCGTACGACAAGAGCTAAAACTTCCTAAACTGCCCCAATTTAAAACTGAAAAAAATTAAATTTTTAGCTTAAGTTAGTATCATTATTATTTTGTACTTAAATGCTTTGTGTTTCAAAACTTTTGTTAAAATATTAGTTTAAGATAAAGCTGAATCAGTGGTGCACACAAGGGGTCCTGAGGTCCGGATCCTCTCCCCAAAGCCCTTGATTTTTTTTCCGATTGGTTATAATTCTAAGTATATAATACGTAAAATTTAATTTAATATTTGTTATTAATGATTCATTTCATTAATTAATGCTAATTATTTATTCAATAATTAGTTTTTTTACTGTGTTTTGTTCTTAAAAATTGACTAAATCAAAAATAGCATGATACAATAATGGTGAACTTTCAACCCCGACCTCCACCCACCCACCCTTCTTAAAAAATTCCTGTGTGCGCTACTGAGCTGAATAAACTGTTATCGTAACAAATGCTGTCAATATTATGCAAAAATATTTTTTGAATTAAAAATATTATTTTCAGTCATATTTAATTAAAATAGTGTTTTAATGCAGAACACATACATTGGAAAATAGCATACTAAAAAATTAGAGCTTTACGGGCATTATCAGTTTTTGTTTTATGACTTAACAAACTTTAAATGCGTTTTTCTCAGATTTTCAATTTTGAAGGTATAAGTGTTTTCTAATCCCTAAGGCTTTTTTATTCCTGTTCAAGATAGAGCCTTGAATTTTTTTTGTGTATACTTCCAAACGTATTTTCTATAAAAGTTAGTATGGATTTAGTCCTGAGATCTCTAGTTATTTTTCTAATTTTCATGTTTTTTTCAGGGTTTTCTAGAAAAATTATTAAAAATCAACAAGGGAATAGATTTTCAAATCCATACTAACTTTGTTTGCAATAACCTAAGAAACATAAATAATTTAAAATGACTAAAAATTTTTAAAAATTGAGTATTTTATAAGAATTTGAAAAAACTTCAAAAATTCCTAATTTTTTAAAATTGTAAAATAATGGCTGGTCAAACTGATTTTTTACTTACAGAATCAGCTTAATAATATAATCTAAATATAAAACATCAATTATTTTTACTGTAACTGTCTCCAAAAAAAACTTT
Source organism: Trichonephila inaurata madagascariensis (assembly GCA_019973955.1). Classification (NCBI taxonomy): domain Eukaryota; kingdom Metazoa; phylum Arthropoda; class Arachnida; order Araneae; family Nephilidae; genus Trichonephila; species Trichonephila inaurata. Next base: position 59,634 of record BMAV01008474.1, read on the forward strand.
TGAAAAAGGGTACCGTGTAGCCTTAAATCTGTCGAGAGCTGAAACGTCCTCCCGTTGGTGTGGTGTGGTAGTTAGGAGAGGGGGGTGCCAGCTCAGGTGTCGTCCACGTCACTTGACCATGGTTCAAAATTACGTGGTCCGTCGCCAAAAGCACTCGTGTAGCTGAACAGTGCGACGTTAATATTCGCTCACTCACTTACCCTCCCATTTTTGTTATATGCATCTCCCATCTGGGCATCTACAGCAGTAATCCATTTGCAAAAATTGCACGTTTTCCAAAATAAATACCTTAGAAAAATTATATATATATATATATGTTCCCTGGATTGTAAGAAATGGTACCTCCGTGACAAAGGATCTCAAATTTATCAAATTTTGAATACTAAAAACTCACCCACAAAAAATTTCCTTTTTTGACAAATTACCCCAAATTACTAACCAATCTATCCGAGTCATCCCTGCTTATGATAACTCGCTCCCCAGCTCTGCAGAAAGATCCAGATCTGATCTTCACCACCTTTATCAGCATTTCCCAGTCCTCAAAAGTTCGTAAGTATCTCGAATATATAGTTTTTCTACATTAATAATTTTATTCTACCCTGCGTAGAAGCCCGGACTGTAAAGGCTTTAGATTTAGATCGCTTTGAACGAGCTCACTGCTCCAGTATTTTAATCTCGGCTTTAGCCACCAAAGCCTTTTAGAGCTGAATCGACTTGCTCCCAACGAACACAGATTTACTTCCCCTGGACGACCATGGCTATGATTAAGACAACCCACGGATGGACTTTACTCATGCTACTCTCCCAAACCCGGAACTCTAAACCCCAAAGGAAGATCGGACCAACCACATGTGCACAATTGAAGCTACCAAAGCGATATCCGGCGTTACACTCTCATAGCACAGGGCTTTGAGAACATGCTAACGACCCTCCGCCATTCCAACGCACAAGATGAAGACGATCCGACCTATGTAGAGATACTGAGGCAAAGGACATACTATGAAAATCTCCTGATTTTGGCTCACTTCCATATTGTGATACCCCTGGCTGCCCTGTTCACGAAACCCCCACTTCGTCCCCAGTTAAATCTCAACCCACAAAAAGAAAAGATGAAGACGGTTTTATCTCTCCCCCCCCTGGAAAAGTCTCTAAGCCTAATTTAACGTACAAGGAAAAATTTAAAATAAACTTGGAAAATAGATTTAAAACTCTCAAACCCCAGGATACCAATGCAGCAGGAACGTCTGGTTAATTAAGGATCCTGCAAAATGGCTTCACCTTCAACCTAAAGCAAATAACCCCTCAGTTAAAAATCTTCCCCCTCCAATTTTCCTTAAGATCACCGAACATCATAGAAAGCAAATGAAAACACTAAACGATATTTTCCCTGACCTCCGTAATAAACTCACCGGCGAGTACATTAAATTATACACGGACACCAACGAACAAAGAAGAGAAGTACACAAACTGGTAATTAATCTCAAATACCACAATACTTTGCCATTAAACCCAAAGAAGGAACGCCAACAGCGGTCATCAAGGCCTTACCTGGGAGATTCTAAAACGGCATACGCCACATAATGACCCCATAGATTTTAGTGGGATACACGGTCGATGTGCTTCAACTTATTGGCCGAAAACCAAAACAACCGCTCCCAATTTTTCTTGTCTCGTTACCCTAAAACATCCATAATACCAAATTTTCGAATCTAAACTTAAAGTAAGTTATGCGAATTCTAACCGTGGATTGCCATACGGCGTATGGGTAACTCCAATGCTATTCTTTTGTAACCGTTTCCACCACACAGCAGAAAAATTGCCTTATCACACCTAGATGTCTCAAATGGGAAGCCCATCAAACGCGTGATTGTGTAATTCAAAAGCCTGTTCAGATTCTGAATCAATTGGGTGAAGCATACTACATGGCCAACTACTCAGGATGTCCTCAAATTCCCAAGCCTCGTAGCTAACTCCCAAGTAACAATAGCTACACCAACACAGTAAATAGCATAGTCAGACCTGATTCTCTTATTCACAAGCCGCCGGTACTTCTAACCCCAAAATCAACCACACCAGATGGCACCACTCCGCAAAGAATTTCCTCTTGCTGCACCGGTAACAAACCAGGCCAATCAACCAAGTCCCCTCATCCCCCCATCACTGTTAATAATACAAACAGTGAGCAATAGGATCTAAATTTTATTACCAAACTCTCTCCAGCAAACTATTCTCGCCCTCAATGCTTACCAGCCAACCCAGCAATGCAGCAATTCTCCCCACACCCTCAACCTAAAAGCCTCAAAGAAACCATCACTTAAATAAAGGTGTAAAGAATTGCACTGTTTGATGCGCTAATGGAAAGAATCACGATTAGTCGCTCATTGATTGCCTGAGTTTGTGTTCAGAATGCAAACGGCTTATTAAGTAAAAATCGTAGAATTCAAACTTTTGTAGAGAAGCAAGTACCCCTGACATTATACTAGTGCAGGAAACAAAAAATTGAGACCATCTCACAACATTAGAATTCCCACTACACCTGCTAAGCTGCTGGTGGAATGATCGTGTGGTGGGAAGTTGGGTCACGCGCAAGGTGGTACAATTATATTAATTAAAATTCATTGAATCATTACAACCCACCAACACCCCAACTTCATTACGCCGAAGCCACCATTGTTACAAATTAATCCACCAAAATTTCAACCCACTTACAATCACCAGCATTTATATTCCCCAAACGCGGACAATATATTCACCCTTGACTTAGAAAATATTTTACAGATCAACAGTAATTGTGTGATTTTTGGCGATTTTAATGCTTACACACAATGCGTGGAACTGTTCTACAATTCCACCTGGAAACCAGCGCTTAAAAACTTTACCGATATTTTTGTGACATCGTCATTGCCTTCCCAGATGTTCTCTTGACTAGATTCTCGGGCATAATTCTTCCTCAAATACTCTAGACTTTGCCCTTATAAACTTCATACCATATACAATCATTTCCTATTCCGGAACTTTCTTCAGACCATAATCCTGTCTTACTTAATTTTTCTTTTAACTCCAATATTCATAATGATAACTCTAGAGCAGTTACCACATGTTGGTCTAGTTTCTCAGATTACATTAACAATAATATTCAAATTCTGGACTACATTAACATTAATAATCCTGAAATATTGGAAAATAAAATCAATCTGTTCACAGAAACTGTTCGCCTGCCCACGATCACGCCTCCCGTCCAATCACAAAACAAGAACAGCACATACACTCCCCACATCACACATTCAAATCTTCTAAGACTTAAAAATGTCAAAACATATCAAAACACACTAAACCCAATACACAAAACAAATTATAATAGACTGCAGAAAATTATTAAAAAAGAGCTTAAAAAATTCTCGCATCAAACCTGAAAACTAAACTAGAAGCAATGAATACTCAAGACAACTCCTTATGGCAATATCAAAATTTTTCCGTAAGAAGCGCCTGATATTCTACTCTAAATAATTCTGCCATCACTGATGAGCAAAAGCAAATGCACTCGCTGATTCATTTCAAGATAACTCTACTGATAACCCAAGACCAGATAATTTTAATACTAATATAGACACTCTTTGTAACTAATACCTTTCGAAAATTTCGCTAACCCTCTTCCTATTCATATTACTCCTACGGACCTGGAAGAAGTTACGAACTACGCAAGGGAATTTTAAAAAAATAATAAAGCTCCAGGTTCGATTTAATTACTAATAAAAATGATCAAGAAACTACCACTTAAAGCTTTACTAATTCTCACCTACTTAATAAATAAGATTTAAAATTAAGACATTTTCCAAAAACTGAAAAAGCTATTATCTTCCCAATTAAAACCAGGAAAGTATACATATCTCTAAGCCTAGTTTTCGTCCAATTTCCTCCTTGTCTCATTGGGCAAAATTGCAGAGCATATCATTCTTAACAGGATTAACACCTTATTCGGACTGTTTCATAACTCAATCGCTTGCTCTTTACTAAAGACTCTCTACTGCCAATTGCTCATTTCAGATGACTGAAAATTACTTCGATTTCGTGAAAGCCGTCTCCACTGAGCGTCTTCCTGATGCTCAGGCGTTTGATCGCCCGATCGCGGGACTATTTGCTGAAACTGGCCAATTTGAGCGGTCCTCTCTGCTTTAATTGTCATTAATCCTTACCTACACAGAACGTATCAAGTGCGAGTCGTTATCAATACCCTCAAATACTTATTTAGTGAATATCTCCACAAGTGCTTTTGCTCGCCAATAATATTCTCAACATTACAAATGACATGTACCTTACTTTCACTGCATTCCCCGTTCTCATTATATACTTATGCGTGACGACATGATAGTTGATGATTGAAATAGCCAAAAAATCACAAATACACATTAAATCGTTAAATAATCATTTACAACTCCTAGAAACTTTCTTTTAATACATGGAAAATTAAACTTCAATATTGACAAAACTGTTGTGGTTCTGTTTACAAGGAAAAAAGAAAAGTCTAATACCCTGTCATTTTATACTCATTGTTCACATATCGGTCTCAGGGTTCAGGTACCTAGGACTATTATTGATAATAACCACTTTGGAGACAACACTTTACATATGCGCGAAATAAATTCCGGAATGCTCTAAGACTAATATACCCCTTAATATGCCGGAATTCTACAATGACTAAATTAGGGAAAATAAAGTACTTCACAATACGTCTCGCGGCCCATATTGAGTTATGGTTGTCCTGTGGGGATACGCCGCCAATGAAAAATTTAAAATGCTTGATACCTCCTGCAAAATAAAACTTTTCATATTCGAATGATTGTAAAAAGCAAATATGTATATGAGAGAAATTCTTGATATTTATAAAGCTAATTTAAAATTCCAACTTTTTAAAAAATTTTTATCAAGAAACTAGCAACTAAATTCTTTCGACTCCCCTCTTCCACTCCTACTAATAACAGTCAAGTATACTAAATCTCGAAAATTATGTACCTCGTGATAATACCAGAAGACCGGAGGAGAATTCTCCTGACTCCTATAACCCCTCCTTAATATAGAATGATATCATTTGCTTGGCAAAATGATCTAGTAAATTTTATATCAATACTTTAAAATTTTTTCAATACCTTTTCTTTTACTTTAATTATTCGGCTTACCCACACAGGCAATCTCCCCTTTCACTTTTTTTCTTATTAACTTCATAGGGCAGCCAATCTAGAGCCAGATCACTTTCCCCCATAGACCAATCACAGGATCAGCTCTCAGCCACTAAGATTGCATCTCCCGACCAGAACTTTCCCCTCACAGTGCCTTGTAAATCCACTCCCTCACCACTGCCCCAACAGCCAATCGTATGCCTCATCAAGGCTGCTACTATCTCTCAGGCATCATTCACTCTATGATAGCAGATGGGGTTGCTTCGCGAGCCATGTTCCCAGTGACATCCAGCGACTCCAGCGAATATAGTTTTTGATCAAAAGGGTCGAAACACTCTTCTACATAAACTGTCAAGTTTTCGGCCTTATGGCAAATTATTCAAAATCCACCTCTTCCCCACACAAGCCCCGCAAAGGCACTAACAATAAAACCAATTACTCCAATATCATAAATAACCTGGTCAGACGAAACATTTCATACGCATAAATCACACATAATGCACAAACACAATTTTGATAAACATTTTTTGACCTTCTGCCAAATATATATATATATATATATATATATATAAAATTTTCTTTGAAAAACTATTATTTTTCAAATTTCAGGAGAGCAGTTTTTAAATAACCAGATTAAAGAAGCAAAATTTGAAAGGCATTTTCTTTTTTGAAGGCCAATCACCAAGCGCACCGCTATGTCACAATGTTTAAATTGAAAGCACATTCCAGTCCCGGAAGTGGAAATGCAAAAAGTATTCCTGCACGGAACACATTTAAGGAATAAAAAGTACAATTACAATAAAATACATTGAAACCGCTTAACACTGCAAATCTCATGTTCACTCTAAAACATTTCTGTGTAAAAAAGGATCTGCAAAGAAAAAAAAAAACATTGAAGGGGTTGTGTTTTGATCAGCACAATGTTTCTTCGTATTTACTTTTGTCATATATTTACTCAAAAAAAAAAAAAAAAAATTAAAAGATGAAAGTTTATACCTTACTTTTTATATTAGGTATTATAAATAATTTTTAGAACATAATGAATTCAAAAACTGGATCATTTATATCTCGTTTATGCCGATGATTTTGAAAGAAAAAGTTTCTCATTTCTCTAATTCTGATAATTCTTCTTAACTATTTTATGTAAAAATATAACTTTTGAATAGTATTCAATATTTCATGAAAAAAATCGCCGTGAATTTAAAATAAACACACAACTTTCTAGAAAAATAAAAGAAAAAGTTCAGTTAAATGTAAATACGATTAGCCTGAGTATTACTTATGGATCACATTAACAATGAAAGAAATAAGCATGTTATAGTACACGTAGTAATGGAACGCATATTTTGGAGCACTCCCAACAAACCAAAAAAACTTATACAGCACATATGGTCAAACGAAGTATAAGTGTAAAATCTATTCAGCAGAAAAAAACACAATCCCTTAATAGGGGTTTAATAATAACAGTGAGGTCATGCAGCACATACTATTTAATTCCTTTGTTAATATATATAAATTTATTACTATAAATAATTTAGTGGTATTAAATAGTATACTATGCATAAATATCATTTTTTGGTTTTTTTCATAATCGTTTTTCACACAATTCTTATACTATAAGATCACACTCTCTCTAATATTTATAAACATATTTATCTTGTTGGAATTTTCTATCGTTGATAAAATAATTTCTCTTCATCCAATCTAGTTCAAATAATTTTTTTTTCACTTGTAGTGGGTGACGCTTCATGTTAATACACTTTTTTCAAATATATTAATTCATTTATTAAATTTCTTTTTTAATGTTAAATTTATTGTGTGTTATTTTCCTAGTAATTATTATTAGTTGTAAGCGATGGAGCCAGTACGTTTTTCTAACAGATAGGAATTGACGTTAAATAAATTTTTTTTTTGTTACTTGTTTTTTATTTGCATCGTTTGAAAAATACTTGATTCCTCTTGTCACCAGAAGATTTCAATTAGGAATACTGTACTTAAGATCTCAAATCTCAATGTACTAAAGTTGCAGATGAGAAACAATACATTTACATATTTTGTTATACAAAGTGGAGATTTGGGTTATAAGGAATCCATTATTAATGCATATTAAGGTTTATAAATTTTACGATATTTTCTATTGAATTTCATTAGTATGGATAAAAGTATTAAACTAACAATACAATTTTTATTTACATAGAGATAAATTTCGCTGTCGCTGGGTACATGGCTCGCAAAGCGAGCCTCCAACCCATGTCATAGTTATTACGCTGACGTGTGTCTGGGATACGGAACGCGAAGCGTTCCTCCATACTATATCGAAATTGTGGATGTGGCCTGGTGTTGAAGGGCCTGGCTGAGAGTGATTGTCCTTATTGGTTGTTGGGTCATCGACTCTGAAAAATTCTGGGGTAGAATTCATTTAGCCATCTCCCTTATCGGGAGAAAATCTCCTCTATCCCTTGAAAACAAAGTTATTTTATACAAGCAAGTCTTGCGGCCAGTTATCACCTACGCCGCACCCGTGTGGGGCGCTGCCACTGCCACCCACATGAAAAAAATTCAAGTTATTCAAGAAAGCAAATACTACGCCTTACTCATATTTAGCGCACCTTGGTACATTAGAAACGAGAGTGATTCACAACGATCTACATATGGGCCGATATCTAGTTTCATCGCACTAAGCTATCAGAAACACGTTTTCCAGATCAATCGAAAATCACAGAATCAATTATTAGAGAGAGAACAAACACTATTTTACTTATCTTCATTCTAAATTAAACTACGCATACGTCCACTGCAAGTAGTACAATCCCATTCCCGCCGCCATAACTCAACAGCAACACTTTTAATTTCCACACCTCAACAACATTAAACGCTCTACTGCTATTGAAACGGGGTCCAGTTGTTTGACTGTCCCCCCTCTCCGCTCCCCATGGTCACTTTGGCGATCATTCCTTCCTGGTTCTTCCTCCCCGGCCGCTTCCGCAGTATTTTGGGTCGCTCTGCGCCGCTTTTCGGAAACCCGTTCGCTCGCCGTTCGTTCGTCCCCCTCCTTCGGGGGTTTTTGGAAAAATTTTCTCGTGGCCCTTCTCACACTGGGTATAAACCCCTTTCGTCGTTGGCCCATTTTTTTCAGAGTTAAAAAGTCCCCCCGGGGAATGGCTGAGAGTTTGATTGTGATTGGATGAGGGGAGAGTGAACTGGCCTTCTGCCCGAAGTTAGTGAGATAATAATTGAATGGGGGGTGCCTGTGGGGGTATCCCGGGGGAATTAAAAAAAGAAAAAAGGAAAATTAAATTTTTAAAAATATTAATATTAAATTTGGGGTCATTTGCCAACAGGAAAAAGAACATTTAAAGTTATGGATTATAGGAGTCACAAGGAGTTTTTCCCGGCTTTTGGATTGCATGGGAATAAATTTTCCAGATTTAGAATGAAAATTTTTATGAGAGGTAAAAAATTTAAAAAAATTTATTGTAGTTTCTTAAAAAAATTTTTTAAATTTTTTTAAGGGGTTTATAAATTTTGTTTCTTATACATATTTGCATTAACAATCCTAAATTTTAGTTTTATTTTAAGCAAGCTTTTTTTAGTTAGTTTTAGCGGTTTCCCCCACACAGGCCCCCAACTTGATGGGCCAAAAACGGCTTGTAAGAAGTGTTTTGTTTTCGTAGTCATTGGGGAATTTCCCGGAAAATTTAAAGGGGGTATTTTAATCTTAGTGCATTCGGTTTATTTCCCATATATAATGTTTTTTTCCCAATTTGGGTTTGCTATCAGTAAAAGTCCTAGGTAAATTTTGTTTTAGACCATTGAAGTGGTGTGGATACAGTGTTGGGGGTTGCGGTTTTTCTTTTTCTTGTAAAATACTGCAACTGTTTTGTCAATATTAAGTTTTTTTCCATGTAAAAAGATGTTTCGGGGCTGTAAATGATTATTCAGTGTTTTGGGTGATATATTTGGATTTTGTTTGTATTTGGGCGGTATCATGCATAAATATCGAGGTGGTCTTTGGATGTTTGGTATGCCATTTTATATATATTTTGGGTTTTGGCCTAAAAAAATACCTTGGGGCCCCCCAATATTAAGATTATAGGTGTTTAAAAGTTATCCTTACGACTTGGTACGATCTATTGGTAAGGTAAGAGTTAATTATTTAATTAAGGCAGGAGAAATTATAAATTTTTGTTTTTTAAATTGCCGCTGATCCAGACTCGATCAACCTTCTGAATATCCAGAAAAACAGCTCCCGGGGTCTGTTCCCCAAAAAACAAAAAATTTTCTTGTAGTTGGAGGATAACATGTAGGGGCTTTTAAAACCAAAATTTATTTGGGGAGTAAAATTTGCATCAGAAATGAAGGTGTTAATCCTTTAAGAAAGGGTGTGTTCTGCAATTTTACTAATGGGAGGAAAGGGAGAAATTGGTCTAAAACCTGTTTGGGAAAATGAATTTTTTCCCGGGTTTTTTGATTGGGGAAAATTATTGCATTTTTATTTTTTTTGGAAAAGTTTAATTTTTGAATCTTTTTTTTGGTAAATGAAATTAGAAACTTTGAGTGGTAATTTTTTTCATTTTATTAGTAAACATGTCAGAACCCGGAGATTTTATTCTTTAAATTCAGCATAATCCTTTTCCCCTCCAGGTTTTGGAGTAATGGGGGTGGGAAAGGGGGTGGAAAAAATTTTTTTAAAGTATTTGTTCAAGTGTGTCAATATTTGTAAAAATTGTCTGGGCTTGGGTTTGTGGTATTCTGGGAAAATCTCAGCTAGCACATTGGCTTTTTTTCATCTGTAATTTCCCTTAATGATGGAATATCGGGGCGTTTTTTTCGGAAAAATTTTTATTTCCTAAAAGGTTTTCGTGTATTCATTGCTTCTAATTTTTTTTTCCCGGTTTGATCAGAGAATTTTGTAAGTTCTTTTTTAAATCTTTTTCTGTTCTTTTATTTTTTTTTGTGTATTGGGGGTTTGGGGGTTTTGATAGGTTTTTCTGCCTTTTTTTTAAATCTTAAAAATTTTGGATTTATGTGGGTGTATGTGCCATTATTGTTTGTGGTTGGTTGGGAGGCGTGGTCGGGGCGGACGAAGCTTCGTGAACAGGGATTTTCTCTTTCCCAAACTGGGGTTTTTAAAATTTATTAACCAAAATTTGAATATTTTTATTAATGTAATCAGAAAATTTAGACCAACAGGTGGTAACTGCTCTAGAATTATCCTTATGAATATTAGAATTAAAAGAGAAGTTAAGAATTACTGGATTATGATTTGAAGAAAGATCCGGAATTGAAAGGATTGTATACGGGTATTGAAAGTTGTTTATGAGTGCAAAGTCTAATGTATTTGAAGAATTATGTCCGAATCTAGTCGGGGTGTCTGGGAAAGCAATTTCAATATCTAAAATGTCGGTAAAGTTTTAAGTTGGTTTCCACGAGTGGAGTTGTGGGAGCAGTTCCACGCATTGTGTGTGGCATTAAAATCACCAAAAATCACACAATTACTGTTGATCTGTAGAAGATTTTCTAAATCGAGTGTGAATAGCCTATTGTCAGAGCTTGGGGAAATATAAATACTAGTGATTGTGAGGGGCTGAAATTTGGGGATTAATTGTTACGATGGTAGCTTCAGAGTACTGAAGTTGGGGTGTTGGTGGGTTGAAATGACTTAATGAATTTTTAATTAAAATAAGCGTACCACCTTGAGCATGCCCTTCCACCAAACGATCGTTTCTGTAACAAGTGTAATTGGCAATTCTGATGTTTTGAGTTGGTCTCAGTTTTGTTTCTTGCACTAGTATAATGTCGGGGGAGTACTTCTCTTCCAATAGTTTAAATTCTATAATTTTACTAAGTAAGCCGTTTGCATTCCATGAACACAAACTCAGGCCAATCAAAGAGCGACTAATGATCGTAATGTTCAATTAATGCCTCAAAAAGGGCGCTTAGTTCTTTTTTTCGTAGCGGTTTCTTTGAATTTTTAGTTTGGGGAGACTTGCTGCATTACTAATATGTTGAGTAAGCATTGAGAGGGTGAGAATTGTTTGTTGGAGTGTCTGAGTTATGAAGTTGAGGTCCATCGTTCCGCTGTTGGTATTATTAACAGCTATGAGGGGATGAGGGGACTTGATTGATATGTCTGGTTTGTTACCAGAGCAGCAGGAGTTCCCTTGTGATGTGGTGCCATCTGTTGCATGTTTTTCAAGTTGGAAGTTCTAGTGGCTTGTGAGTATGTGATTCCTGGTCTAACAATGCTGTTGACGGTGTTAGTGTATGTGTTGTTATTTACTTGTGTGCCTTTACGAGGCTTGGGGAATTTGGGGCAGCCTGAGTAATTTGCCATATGTCCGTAGGTTTCGCAGTTGATGCAAAACCTTTTTTCTACTCTCTGTATTTGAGTCACGCGTTTGATGCGCTTCCCCGCATTTCAAGCACCTTGGCGTGATATGAGTTTTCGGCTGTATGGTGGAATCGGTTACAAGAATAGCATTGGGTTACCCCTTTGCCATCGTAACCCTTCACAGGAACGTTCATATAGCTCACTTTGGTTAAGTCAAAAATCTTAGCATTATGAATGTTACTAGGCAGAGATACTAGAAAAATTGGGAGCGGTTGTTTAGTTTTTCGGCCGATAAGTTGAGAAACTTTATCGACCGTGTATCCTAGCTCAATCAAATCATTATGGATGTCTTCAGGTTTGGAATCACGGGGTAAGCCCTTAAGGACCACTTTAATTTGTCATTCTGCTTTAGGTTTAATGGCAAAATATTGGAAGTTAAGTTAACCTAGCTTATATGATGTAGTTCCCTGCGCTGTTCATCTGTATCCGTGTAAAGTTTTATATATTCTCCAGTGAGTGTGCTGCGGAGGTCCGGGTAGATATCATCTAGAGTTTTCATTTGAGTCCTATGATTTTCCGAAATTTTAAGAAAAACTGGTGGGGGAGATTTTTGTTAGTAGGGTTATTGGCTTTAGGTTGTGGGGTGGTATTTTTGATGTGAGAAGTTCCTGCTGCTTTAGTATCCTGGGGTTTGAGTTTTTTAAAACGATTTTCTAAATTAATTTAAAATTTTTCCTTATAGCTTAAGTTAGGCTTAGATACTTTTCCTGGGAGGGGAGAGATGAAACAATCCTCGTCTTTTCTCTTAGTTGGTTGAGATTTTAATGGAGAGAATGTAGAAGTTTCATGAACAGGGCAGCCTGGGTTATCACAATATGGAAGAGAGCCAAATTCACTCACCGCTTTTCCAATAGATCTTCATAGATGGTGCGCTGTTTTACCATTTCCACAAAGGTAGGATCGTGTTCATCTTGAGCGCTTGATTGGCGAAGGCTCGTAATCATATTCTCAAAGCCTTGTGCTATGAGAGTATAGCGACGGATGTCCGCCTTGGTAGCTTCAAGCCTTGCACACGAGGTTCGTCCGATCGGTCCTTCCTTGCGTTGAGTTTCCAGATTTTGGGAGTGTTGCATTCTGGTAGTCCATTTCCGAGGAATAATCCGAATTCTGAGCCATGGTCGTCAGCGTATTATTTGTGTTCAGTTCAGCAAGCCGACTCAACTCTAAAAAGAGCTATAAGTACGACCTAGTAAAGTGCGCAGAAACGCCAGACGTGGGAGCTCGCTCAAAGAGCGTGCTTATTCGACTGTGTCTAACCTTCCAAATCTGAAAAAAGCAGAGATAAACTTATACCGAACTTATATAATGATATTTATCTCATTAATAGATCTAATCTCCATGTTATAAATACGATATCTTTGAGAAAAACGGGATCAATAATATTATCTTATGTTCCTGACCGGGAAGAATAAATATGCGTAGGACATTGGGAATCACAATCCCCATATTTGCTTTATTACGAACTATTCAGAGAAGAGGAAAACTGAATATGTTGGAAAAGCGTTAATTCAATAATAATGAGAAGTATTAATGTCTCAGTTAATAAATAAATTTTTCCGAAAAGAGCACTCTCGTTTTTCATATGTTACCGGCAAAGTATGAAATGCCGGCATTCTACAGAATGCCTGAAGTTTTTAGGCAAAGTATGAAATAGGAGAATTATTATATACTTTGCCTGGGCATTGTATAGAATGCCAAATGCTATCTAGGCAAAGTATGAAAAAAAAGGTCCTAATAAGGCTATTTTATAAATGACGTGCATTCCTAAGAAATACAAATGTTATACTAGAAAAATAATAAGAGGGCCATTAAAAAAATGTATTCAAAATACATAAAGAAAAATGAAAGTTGTACTGAACAAGATTGTTGTCTTTCTTATTAAGAGGACTTGGCATATTTTGAATAATTATTTTTTATTTATGTATTTAAAAATTTTCTTTTAGCATTACATATAATGCTTTTATTCAAGAAAATAATACGAAATGAAATTTTGTGTAAATTATTCACACAATTGAAAAAAATTTAAAGTTTAAAAAAAAATATGGAACATTTTAAAATAATACTCCTTTTCTATTTACTAATTATATTTGACCTGAAATATTTTGTAACTTTCCTAAGAATGTCTTCAAAAAATTTATGAATCGATTTTACAATAACTTAAATGTTAGAGAAAAATTAATAACTCGAATCCTATGCTACCTTGGTCGATCGCACCGGCTGGATTCGATTGTTCTCCCTATGAGCTTTTCAAATATGCAATTTTATCCCAATAGCCCCATTCCTCCTCCCCCCATTTCACGTTTTTATAAACAATTTTAAAAATTTAAAAAATTTTCATAGCTCCGAGGAGTTTTGATCTGTATGGTTCGGAAGTACAAGGACTCGACCTCCTAGGTGTCTCCCCCCCTGGACAGCATTTTGCCATTGCAAATCCTGACTAGCTCATTTCATCATTTCACTGAAACAGTTCAGGGTGTAATAAAATCACTTACTATCATTATGGAAATGACATTGAAGACGTTATTTTAAAATATAAGCAAAATGCTGTCCAGGGAGGGGAGACACTTGGAAGGTCAAGTCCTTGTACTTCCAAACCATACAGGTCAAAAATACTCGGAGCTATGGGGAATTTAAAAATTTTTAAAAATGTTTATAAACGTGAAAGGGGGGAAGGAATGGGGCTATTGGGATAAAATTACACATTTGAAGAGCTCATAGGGAGAACAATCGAATCCAGCCGGTGGGGTCGACCAAGGTAGCATAGGATTCGAGTTATTAATGAAGAAGCCCTGTAGGGGGGAGCACCGGAGGGGGCCAGTTCCACGTAAGTCTCGCGCATACCCGAAAATATGGCGTACCTCCAAAAATCAAGTCCCAAGCTCAATTTCTTAAGGGGGGGTGAAATTTTTTCAGACCCCATAGGATTAACATGGGAACATGATATTTTAGTGCTTAAGCCCTCCCCATGCCTACACAATGAGAGTCAATCATATGACTGGATGGGTCTCGATGAGTGGAACAGTTGGTTCAAATCTCAAGTCCGAGACTCAGACAGGAGCCAAGATATTGTGGATTTAAATAAATTTTAAAAGTTTAAAACAATTAAAAACTGTATGTAATAGCCCTATGAGCATTAAATTTTTATAACTGGAAGAGCAGTTAGAGAGGGATCGAATGAGCCAGGTTTGAATAGACTGGGAGGCTCGGGTGTCGAGATATTGGCCAAAAACCTGTAGAGGGGGAGGGAATGCACCGGGGGGATGTGTCCCAGCAGATCCTAACCATAACAAAAGTTATTACGATCCCCCAAATATCAGTCCTCTAGCACAAAAAAGTGTGTGGTATATTTTTTTCATTTTATCATTTCACTGAAACAGTTTGGGGATTTAACTAATTCACTTACAACAGGGAAAAGACAAAGAATTTAATTTAACATCTTTTGTGAACTGATAATCTCTTATAGGGATTTTACGAAAGCCCTAATTTCATCATTTCCCTGCGACATATAGGCGGTGACCTTCAGGGGTGAAATTGTGACATTCTTTCTCCCCTGTCAATCAAAGGTTCCCACATACACACAAGTCATTTCCCTAGCTTTTCTCCCCATCAACGACTCAGCTAATTGCTGTATTTCATACTTTGCCGGTTTCTCATTTGGCATTCTATAGAATGCCTAGGCAATGTATGAAATAAAAATCATTTGATACAATTGCCGGCTAGTTTTAGGCATTCTATAGAATGCCGGATTTCATATTTTGCCGGTAACACATATAATTTTTACATTATATGGAGGAGCTTCCATCTTCCATCAGTACGAGTATTCATGAAATTATCTCTAACGTCCTTTTCAAAAAACGATATTTACCTTTAAGGGTCTCTTGTGTCGGTTGGACCTTTAGAACCCAAACATTGATCCAAATTTTGCTCTAAAACTAAATCACGAACATAGTAAATTAAACTAGTACTTGCGAGAAAACCCCACAAAGTGATTGCACTATTTTACCGAATTTCAAGCCTTGTACGTGGCGCTGTAAGTCCGTCCATGTTAAATAGAAAAGCAGGCCTCCAAAGCAATGAAAGCCTTGCCTCTCTCTAGCGACACCTCGCTGAAAGTATTTTAATACTTTAATTTCTGCTATTTTAACTTCTTCAACTACACACAACTTGGCCTTTATCTTCCTCAAGGTCTGAGAAACTATTGTTTGTTTCGACTGTATCGTTTACTAAAGGAGAGACAGGTCTAGCGGTTTTTGTTATGGAAGACAAAGTCCTCTACGGAATCTTTTTTTTTATTTTACGTTTTTTAAATTTCTATTTATTTTTAGGGGGAGTAGAAGCAGACGGGGTTTCAACTGTATTATTTTCCTTTGAGTTAGATTCAATCACTGGGAATTCCTTAGCCACCGGGGTGGAGGGATTGCTAGGTCTGCAGTCATTGTAGTTAAAAGTTAGACATGGGGGAGAGAATTATGCTCACTCACCAAAGCATCCAATTTTGACTGATGTTCATCTGCTGAAAGTTGAACTGTTTGAATTAATCCTGGATTGGAACCATTGTCGAACTTTTTATACAAGTCGGTATACGTACGAACAAGCATTTCATCTGAACTAATCCTTCTCGTGATTGATTATCGTTGATAACATGGTGAATTGGCAGTCGCGGTTGGATCAGTGTCCATAGTTGACATCCTGATTCAATGATTGTATATCTCGGAGCTCAGACAAACACGTCTGTACTAGTCAACATCCACTCGTGAACCAAATCGTAAAAATGGATATCTTTATTTCAGTAATTAATTTTTTTTAATTTTATGATTATTTTGTGGGTTAGGAATTAAAAAATATTCTTATAAAATACGAAAAACTTTAAAATATCTCTGTAGAGAAAAGTTTTAACACTTCATCAACAATTTTAGTTGCTGACTATTTAAAAGCTTTGAAAAGGTTAATTTTACATTCAGAAAAGTTAACTATACACAAAAAGTTATATATATTTAAACTTTTGTAGTTGAATTTCCATCATTTATACTTTTACCAAAATATAACTTTCCTACACAAGGAAAAAAAATCATCATCGTATATAAAGATATCTGCCAACTGCATACTTGACAGGAATTAAGAAATTTTCTCTGCTTTGAACAAAGAAAACAAATTGTTTGGAAATAGTAATATTGCTCAGTTATGAAATGCGGAGAAATAACTATCGTTAACATCTTATACAGTTAGAGCTGCAAGATTCTATTAGAAATGTATTTTTGTCATGGAAGTTTGCATAAAATCACATATTTGAGATAACATCTTCCTCTCCCCTTTATTTTTCGGTGAGTAGAGCACTGGAAGAAATTGTGTCTGTGTCTGCTTTTTTTTTCTGTGTGTTTGTGCTTCTAAATTTTTCTGAAAGAATTCTTTCTTAAGAAATAAAATTTGTTTTGATAAACAATTTTTGACCTTCTGCAAAATATATATATAAAAAAATTTATTTCTTTGAAAAATTATTATTTTTCAAATTTCAGAGAGAGCAGTTTTTAAATAACCAGATTAAAGACGCCAAATTTAAATTTTTTTTCTTTTTTGAAGGGCAATCAATTATAAAAAATTAATCGAAAGCCATTCTAGTCCTCGAAGGGAAATGTGCAAAAAAGTACAAGTGAACGAAACACATTTAAGGCATAAAAAAAATAATAATTTTGAGAATAATAATAAATACATTGAAAGCCGCTTAATACGTAACTAAAAAGACAGAAAATTATTTCATGTATAAGGATCTGCAAAGAAAAAAAAAAGCATTGTAATCATAGTGTTTTGATCGGCACAACGTTTCTTCGTATTTACATTGTCATATATATTTACTCAAATAAATAAATGATGAAAGTTTATACCATACTATTAGGTTATATTATGTATTATATATATAAATAATTTTTAGAACATAATGTATTCAAAAACTGGATCATTTATACTGATGATTTTTAAACAAAGTTCCTCATTTAATTCTAAGGGATCTTAATTATTTTATATGAAGTTTATATAACTTCTGTATATCATATAAAATATTTCAAGAAAAAAATTGCCGTGATCAAAATAAACACACACAATTTTCAAGAAAAATAAAAGAAAAAGTTCAGTTAAATGTAAATAGGATTAGCCTGAGTATTATTACTTAACAATGATCACATTAACAATGAAAGAAATAAATTTATGTTAGTACACGCAGTAATGGAACACATATTTCCGAGCACTTTCAACAAACTACAAATATGAACTATTACAGCCCATATGATCTGACGAAGTAAAAGTGAAATCTATTTAACAGAAAACGCAACCCCTTAAAAGGGTTTTGATAATAACCGTGAAAGCAGCACAAATTTTTCCCCTTTTTTAAATAAATATTTTTT